>JAGFVP010000186.1:0-60155 GCA_021031095.1 Bathelium albidoporum
GGATGGGGATGGGGCGGGGTGGGATGATTTGGGGGGAGAAGTGGAGATGGGGAAGAGATGTTGAAGAGACGGATCCTGGTTTCCAATGGCTGGACCCGATGGGACAATTCACTAGGAGGACTATGGCGTTTTAGGCGGATTTACATGGTCACGGATGGCATTGGGAAGTATCTGGCTATTTTGTACGAAAGCATCGTAGCTTCGGTGCTTGGGCAATTTTTGGTGGTACTGGATTGTAATGGATTGCCTGGTATCGACTGGCAGATGTCTTCGCTTCATGGTACGACAGCAACGCACAGAGAAGGTGGCATAATTAATTGGAAATATTGAAAGTCTTCGCATTGCAATTACGATTGCATTCAACTATGTGATCCGTAGCCAGCTCAAAGTCCAGAACCTGACCATACTCTCCATCCCCACAAATCATCACCCGGTCAAAGCAACTCCTCCACTCTCACCGCCCCTGCACTTATTCACCGGTCCGCTACTTCTTCTGCGCCGCCGCCTCATCCGCCTTCGCCTTCGCCCTCTTCTCCCGCACCCCAACAAACTTGGCATCACTCCTCGCGTCCCTCAACCTTCTATACGCATTCTCCTCGCCCTCGTAGTCCGCCGTCTTGCCCTCCGTAAACTCCACCGCATTCTCCACTCCAAAGATACCCTTGCGCCGTGTCTGCGTACCCATCAGCTGGCCCGCCAGGCCGCGGCGCGCCTTGGCATCTGCCACCTCATTCGCTGCGGCGTCGCCCTCCTTCGTCTTGCCGGTGCGGCGCGGGAAAAGGATCAGCTTCTCACGGTAGGCGCGTAGGCGTTTGACGTTGGCGGCGAGCGATTCTTCAGATAGGTTTTGTCGGCGTGGGTCGACGGCGATGCCGATCGTGGGAGCGAGCTTGCGGGGAATGCCGGCTTCCTATACCATCGTGAGCAAGACGAAAGGAAGATCAAGAGGGGTTTTCTGGCGAGCTGGTGAAGAGACGAAAAGAGCAGGGAAGGGAGGGTTGTCGTTTGCGTACCTTGAGCTCAGCGAGCGAGAAACCTCGTCCGGCGCGCACGCGGCGGTTGTATTTGATGGTCGGGCAGTGCACGATGGGACGAAGGCGGTCGACTGGGCGGGGTGCTAGTTTGGCAGCGCGAACGGCGCGGGCCTCACGACGGGATTTCTTCTTGCCGGGCTAGATGCAAGGCAAAAGATGGAGAGTCAGAGAAGGGACATTTTTTCAATTGTCGCAGACGCAGGCGCCACTGCTCTCAAGGGCGGCCTGAGAGGGGAATTACCTGGTCAAAGTGCACGCGCACGCGGCGTTGCCAGTCCTTGCGGAAATGGTTGTGCTGGATCTGCTGGTTGTGCTTGATCGTCTATGACGAGACGTGTTAGTAAATTGGACATTTGGAGAGGGTTCAACAGACCATGTTGAGGAGGTGCGATCCAGAATGACGATGATGGTTGAAGGTCCCAGAAGCAAAGGCGAGTTGCGTTTATTCAAGTCGGGTGTCCTTGTGTGGGCGGTCCGTGCGCGTCCGAGGGCAAAACCTTGGCGCGCCCTCTAATGTTGTACGGCATTTTTTCTCCAATATGCAATTTGAACCACTCCGTTCCTTGGAGCAGATCCTGCGTATTAGCTTGGGTTTGAGTGAGGCAATAGCTAATGTGAGCGCTGCAATTTTGGAAGAAGCCAAAGTTTTCCTACAATAAGTCCTTCATTGTTCCTGGTGTACTGTTGCAGAAAACCTATCTAATACAGTTTGCCCAATTCACTGCCATGTGTACAGAGTAACTGCTCTTCTGGAGAGCGGAGAATGTATCGCTAGGAAAAATCCAACAATCCTCGAGGTAAAGGGGTCCACGCTCCCCATTTCCAAACTAATCGTCAATGTCATATCCAATAAACCGTGATAGAGTTAGGCCACCCCTTTATGCCAATGAAGCAGAGGAGATTACTCAAAAAGCAAGGCAAACTTGTTGAAGCTCCTTCCAGAGCCCTCTACAGCTCTTTGTAATTGGAGGTCTGAAACGCTCTCTTGCCAAGAACTGTGCAATCCAAGGTCAGTTCTTATTGCAATCTCATGTCTGGTGTACAAGGCCTGTGGATGCAAGCACTTCTCAGTGAATGCCCAGCCCAATACTCCCAGTTCGTCCTTTTTTCGAGGGAGACACCGGGGAAGCGACCTCATCATTGCCAATCTTTCTCTTCTCGCCGATACCCTGCTTTTCCACCATCGGCTTCTTCACCTGCCCATACAGCTTGGACTGGAAGGAACCCGACTTGCCGCCAATAGAGTGTTGCGAAGACGTCATAGAACGCCTCAATAAATCTGTAGCGGAGCGACTTGCCTGACTTTCTGGAATCTCGTCGTTATCCGAGACGTCTTCGTTCATACGATCGTCATCAGACTCTGATATCGTGGATTCCGAGTTTGCACGCTTCTGACGATTATATCTCTCATTAGGCTTGTAACGAGCCACAGGAGCAGTGTGCGGCGCAGAAATGGTTGCTGCGGCTTTTGGCGGAGCTTGAGGGGTGCGGAAGTTAGCAGCGCTTGCTGCATTCATAGGACGGGTTTTTGAAGGAGTTGATGGGACAGACGGGACAGAATGAGCATTGCGAGTATGGCCCGAGCGTGGCTTGCTGATTTGGGACCGAGAAGCTTCGGTTAGCATTTTATCGGCAAGGAGCAAGGATTCAAAGTTCGATGCGCCTCCCAGGTGACGATTACTAGTCGGGGTCTGTGGGTTGTGGCGCACGGGCGTCTGCTGATAGGGTGTCGCAATATCCTCTGAGCGGGGTGTGCCGTCAAAGATGCCCAAACCGTTTGATCGACGCATGCGATTGATATGCTCACGGTTTTCACGAATGCGGCTCCGAAGTTGGTCATTCTGTTCCATCAGGCTGCTAATCTCGCCGTCCTGATGAGTGATGATTTTCTTGGCGTGTCTGAGCATGGTTTGATTTCGGCTGTTCTCAATTTCGAGATTCTGAATCCTGAGAAGGAGATCATTGATGTAGGAGGCATCGTAAGGGCTGCTATTGATATTTTGCCAATTGGGAGTGGCCGTTATGGTTGCGGCTTCCTGTCGTCGAGTTTCATTTTCTTGAAGCACTTCGACTTCTCGCTGTGCCATATCCAGCTCCACAGCCATACGGTTGGCAGCTTCCGAATTCTCGATGCAGGCCATTTTGTATTGT
The DNA here is from genome assembly GCA_021031095.1 of Bathelium albidoporum. Lineage (NCBI taxonomy): Eukaryota > Fungi > Ascomycota > Dothideomycetes > Trypetheliales > Trypetheliaceae > Bathelium > Bathelium albidoporum. The sequence goes on from JAGFVP010000186.1 coordinate 3,186, forward strand.
AATTTGTAGTGGGCTACAGATGCCCGAGTCTCTTTGAGATCCTTGACCAGATCAAATGCGATGGCGCGCAACGCGTTCGGATCGGCAGTGACCAACTGCTCTTCTGTCACCGGCACAGCCAAAGTCTCGGATGGGCCCAGGAGCTCGTTGGCTCTGTCGGTAGGAGGGGGCGATGAGAGGACGGAAGCCGCCTGTACTGGGGTACGAACGGTTGGAGGATCTACGAGCGGCACTTGAGTCGACGGCGGAGGAGTCATAGAGACTGCGGGAGCTGGCGGAGGTGTACGCTTTTCACGATCTATCCTTTCTGCTTGAGGTGTTTGGAGTGGTGCGACGGGCGCGGCGGGCGATGACCCCAGGAAAGAACTGTGCTCCTCTGTGGGAGTCTTCGGTTGGTCAGGTAGTAGTGGCGGGGCCAGGCTGCAGGCGCCTTGAAGTTCTGCTGCTTGCGCAATGGACGCCATAATGGGCCAGGTGTGAATGCGAGGGTGAATAATATGATCTTGGCTTAGCGATACCAGACCTCCAGCGCCGTATTGATTCTGCCCGATTCCAGCGAAAAGCAATCAAAGCACTCGTTTGTCAGAATGAGCGACTGTTAACTGCACCCGTGCCTATGTAGGTGAATATCAGGCTTGACGTTGGAGCAATGTAATGACCGGAAGGTGGTATCCGTAAGGCTCAGTGTTCGCAAGGTGTCCAAAAGGCGGGAAAGCTGGGTCGCAAGTCTTATGCGACAGCAATGAGCGTGATCCGAAAGCTTAAGGGGCAGTAGTTTGGGGTTCTTATTGCGGTGGGTGAGGACTTGGTGGATGTGTGGGTGCGGCGGTGAAGGAGTTGGCGGATGCGGAGGCGGAGGTGCACTGGAGTGCTTCCCCTTTGGGACTGGGCAGTCGCATCCGTCAGTCGTCAGGGTGACCAACCACCCTCCATCCTGTCTAATTGCATCCCATTGCTGTGCCATCTCTTGCTATGACCCAGGATGCTTGTTTCATACTCGGCGGCTTGGCTCAAATCTTAGAGACTGTTGCTGGCTTCCAGTGCTTTCGGTACCGGCCACCTGATCACAAAAGTGAATTAACTCCCTGCCAGAACCCTGCTAGATGTTCTACCACACCCAAACACCAAGCCTGCGATAATGATAGTCATTTTACATGGAACATTTGCTTTGCAGTTGCCAGTCCGTACCGGTCACAGTACCTTGTTGTTGTGAAATGACTACGATCACGAGTCTTTTTCGGGATATCCGGAAAGGAGAGGATGAGACTTTTCTCTATGGGTCCAGTATGATTCTTTCAGCAGTGCCCTGAATCTAGAGGCATGGCTTAGCGACAATTCCAAATCCGAATATCAACTACCAAACTTTCTGCAATCGTGGCTGTTCTTTAGATCGCGCGAAAGTGCTCTTCAGACGTCAGTCCAACGTCGCAGCTTCGTGAGATGTGACCCGAAAGGATGTTTGCTTTTAACTATTGCAACGCTCGAATCGCACCTGCAAGAATGGAACACGAATGTTCAGCAGAGTCAGATCCCCCCTTTTGTGAAAGGGAAACGACTGCTCGAACTTGCCAAGGATATGGAAACTGCTTCAGCAGTTGTTGGGAATCTCCTCCGTGTCATAGTCTATGGAAGTCCTCGGCACCGCGATGTGCTCGAAGAAGTCCAGTTCTCTGCCGCGCTTCTATTGTGAGCTTTGGTAATTTCTTCTAAACAGATCTTGGGCCGACATCCGGCTATCTCCACAGTGGGCCAGGGCTGTCTGCCCTTGCTGGAAAGGCGTATGAAAGGAGCTGGCTGGTGTCTATATATGATCGCGAGAGTATCTGCAAGCTTTCCGAATGATACCTAAGCTTTTAGTTTTGCACTTGGTACGATACGAGCCAAACAAAGTCACTCTTCTTATGATTACGGCTATTGTATGGCGTATCAAGTTGGCGAGTCCTACACCATACAGCATACTGACCTTTCTTGTCGATGTGAATTGATTATGCTTCCCTTTGGATCAAATGCTCGAGTGCCTGCATGACAGGAAAATTCCCGTGTTGTGTGTGTTGTACGTAACCGATAATAGAATGCTAATACCTCTGGTCGGGGCTCAGGATTTGTATTGGAATTTCCTAGTTACCTCGCATTTATGAGCTGATGGACTAGGAAATCCTTACGCGAACTCTGTCCCGTTTAGCCGACTCGAAAGAATCTGGAGTGGCATTAAGGAGGCCTCTTTGCTCTTGGCTTCAGGCAAAGGCTGCGAACCCGGTTTTCGATTCGATGTCTTATGCATTTCTAGCGAGTCCCAATATCGGGCGTATCGAGACTGTTCGATATAGAAAAGGCATGAAATTCATAGTAATGCATCAGCAGTCCTTGTATTGGATAGTGATCTGAATCTCGTAGCGTGAAACGTAGGTTTGCTGAAGTTGTTAGCAGAACTGTCTTACCAGGCTGGAATACTAGGCTATAGACTTACTACGAAGCGGTTGTAACCTCCAATCTATTGATTCGTACCAAAAATGACTCATTTAGTTCATAGCACTTGGTGAACGGGTTAAGCGAAAAGCTAGCCAGACTCGTTTTGCCATGCCCCTAGATACGAGTAGGCTCATGGTTTAGTGTAACTCCGGATGATATCTTCTCTTAATCCATTGCTTTGAATTAGATACGTTCTCTAATATATAAAAAGCCAAAGCCAGGCTATTAAGTGTTGAGTCGAATAAGCGAACAGAAATTTTGGAAGAAAACCTTAGATAAAAGATTTTTCCAAACAAAACTCCAGTTTTCCCAGGGTCCAGACTAGCCAATGTTTTGCCCGATTGACCTTTTTTATTATAGGTATAATTTCGTCAAGAATGACATGCTTTCAGCTAGCCACAAGAGCCCGGCACTGTGTTCAAGCCGAACAGATTAGGTACCTCCTTACGAAACGGCTGCCGTAGTATTTGTCCTTCATTACCAATTTACCATTGCATCTCCTTCGCAAGCTCAGTGCTCGCCACTTGAACCCGGACTACCCCAACAAATGGATCCTTCAAGCGTGGCCTCGGCAGCCGCGAGTGTTATCGCCTTAGTTGTCCGGGTCATGGGCCTACTTTACGGCCGGTGGGATGAGACTGGAACACTGTCGGCTAAGAGACTGCTCCATGAGCTATCCCGCCTCCGAATTATCCTTCAAGAGACTGAAGAGGAAGCACTGATAGTCCCTGTTCCAGTGATAATTCATCAGCTTCCCGAGGTCTTCGAAGAGACGGCAAGGCTACTTCAGCAAATACAATTGGGGCTACAGGAAACCGCTGGTAATTCAGCGAAGACTAAGCGACAAGTCGCTCATACTCTCGACTGGTCGTGACGGACGTATGATATGACTCAGAGAACAAAATGGAAGCTCTCGAAGTCGGATACTAGAAGATATCTAGCTGGCTTACGAGATAACATCTCGCGGCTCCAGCAAAGGCTTGATGCCATGACTACTCTATCTTATGAAATACACTGGATCCCAGGATGCGATCCGTAGTGCAGGCTAACGTGATTGCAGTATTCGCCATGTCCCAGAGCTTTCCTATCGCCTAGGCGCTATAGAGCAGTCCAGACCAGCAATCCAGTATACCAGCACTCTCTGGAGCTGGCGAGCTGACTACTCTAGCGCTCATCTCGACGCGCAGTCCAAAAGAGAGCCTGGAACAAGTAGCTGGATTTTTAACACTTACGAGTATGATAGATGGTCCCGGAGAGGCGGAAAATTCAACGTTCTGAGATGTCTGGGCGTGCTCGGTTCGGGGAAAACAGTCATTGCGTCTGTCGCTTTCTACCGAGGCAACGCGCTGGCTCTGAACAGTGAAGCTGACGTTTTCTGCAGATCTGCCGTCATCGATCATATAAAACAGGTCTGTGAGGAATCAACCAATTCCAGCATTGGCCTTGCGTACTACTTCAACAACTATAAATCGCCCGGGACCGTCCTGGGTGCTGCATTGGCTCTTCTTGAACAAATCTACATTCAGTCCTGGACATTTACGACCGAAGTTCTCGAGCTCGAGAGTCGTGCCGACCAGCAGAAGGATATCGACATCAGCGACGTGATCCCCGTCCTGCTCTCGCTGTGCGGTCGATTCCGCAGGACTTATGTGGTCATCGACGCCCTGGATGAATGTCTCGACGGGTGCAGGCACGACTTGGAACGACTCTTGTCATCGCTTGTCAATAGTTGCCATCTTCTGGTTCTGTCGAGGCCACATCCAGTCCCAAAGATCGTCCAAGAGTATCCGACAATCAAAATCCGCCCAACGGAAAGCGACATTAGGATCTTCATCACAGTGCAAATAGCTCGGAGCCCGCGACTGCGCAGATTATCCGGAGACATCAAGAAAATAATCGTTGAGGTTCTTTCTAGAGGGGATGCTGATCACATCACGTATGTTATATTGTACATACGAACGCTAAACTTACTATCAACAGGATTCAGCACTGATACTGCCGCTTTCTTAGGTTCCTCCTTGTCTCCTTTAATCTCCAAGACCTGCTAGAGCTCACGGATCTAAGTAAACCAGCGGTCCACGAAAAGCTTAAGATGCGACAAAACACGATCTTTGATGTGTACGAAGCCGTATTGGAACGCATCAAAAACCAAGAAAGAAAAGAAGTAGCGGTAGCAACCGGCATCTTGGTGTGCGTATACCACGCATGCCGTCCCCTTCTCGTTCGAGAACTTGGCGATATTGTTTTATTCTCATTGTCAACTTCCGGCGACCACACATCCATAAGTCACCATGATCTCCTCCGTACTTGTAAGGAACTTGTAGTTGAAAGCCCCTCAAATGGAACGGTCTCTTTCACACATCTCTCAGTGAGAGAATTTCTTGATGAAAAAGCTCTTAAAAAGGATGTGCCTTCTGCCAGCAAGACTTTGATGGCTACAACGTGTTTACAGTACTTACTTCAACCAGGACTAGAGGGTTCGCTAGATGCTGCAGCCCAGCTGCAAGATCGTGCAGAGAGATTCCCATTCTATCTCTATGCTGCGAAGTATTGGGGGGCTCATGCGGCACACAATAAAGACGAAAAGCTTGATCCTTTTTCAACAAGCTTTTTCCACGATGAACGATATCAGGCATCTGCGCGGATCATTTTTGGAGAAGCGCAGTCTCAACTCTCAGATAATGGCAGCGCCTCATCATGGGGAGCATTTCACTCAACGGATCTGCACATCATGGCCCATTTCGGACTCGACTGGCTCATAAATCGGCGGATACAGAGCGGGACTCCCATGGGGAACCTGCACGATTGGCTGCAGCGTACACCCTTGCATCTAGCAGCGCACCAAGGATATCTTGAATGTGTTGATTTGCTCATTCAAGTCTGCGACCCCGAAGATCTGGACATACACGGAAGAACGGCATTCCATTACGGTGCCATGAGTTCGAATGCCAAGGAATTGATCCATCAGCTTGCCTCAAAAGGCACATCCAAGCGCATCCATAAGCATCGCGACATAAGCGGCTATCTGCCTCTCGATCTTGCGTCTAAAAATGGGCAAATAGATGGAGTTGCAGCACTCCTGAATATACATGAACCCCCTAAAGAAGCACTGATATCGGCACTTTCCGTAGCACTCGAGGAGAGCCATTTCAATATCTGCCAGCTACTCGTACCAAAAGTTCAACCAGGTGTCAAGCTTCTTTCTATAGCTATAAAATCAGGCTTCAATGCGGGCGTCCAGCTTCTCTTGGATTACGGAGCTGATGCGAATGCGATGCCCGAAGACAAAACTCCTCCCCTTCATGCCGCCGTAGCTAGCGGCAAGCATGGCATAATGTATTCTCTGATTACTTTCGCTGACCTGCAAGTGCTCGACTCAAAGAATCGCACGGCGGTAGCACGCGCCATACAACACGGAGACTTACAGGCCCTGCGAATTCTCGACCAGGTTGGGGCCAATCTCAATGTGCCAATAGATGGAAATCTCTCCGCATTGGCTCTTGCAGCAGGTCAGGGAATGAACGACATCGTCCAATTCCTGCTGCATTGTGGATTGGCGCCCCAGTCCGCCCTCGCAGCCGCCATCCAAAACGGTAATGAAAGCACTGTGGACCTTTTGCTTGACGCCGGAGCTGCGCTTGATGGTAGATTTCCTGACGTGCAGCCCGCTGTGGACCGCGCCGTCGAGCAGGGCTATAGTTCTGTGGTTCAGCTTCTTCTCAACCGCGGCCTAAAGCTGGAGTGTTTCGGATCTCCCGTTGTTGCGTCTACAAAAAAAAAAAAAAAAAAGGCCAGAAATGTCATCGGGCGGCTGGTCCAATTATCTGGCTTCTGAGCATGGCATAGGAACCTCACCCAGCGACAGTGACCTTGAGTTAAGGATTGAAGAAGGATCAAGTGAAGACCAACGGCCGATGAAACGGAATTATTCAGGGACTCCTAATGCATTGGACAGTAGTGTAAAAGAATCGCCTGCTCATATGTCTAGCCCGTCGCCGCCTGCTTTGATAGGAAGAGGCGGGATCGAAGTGAAAGTTAATAGCGCCAGCGACTCCCCGGCCTTTCTTTTGCTCGACCACCCCATCAACATCGGCGAATTAAATCTGGGAACCATTGTTATGAATCCGACGAGTCCTCTAGATGACTTCTCTCCCCAGGATCAGCTGAGTCTAGATAACCTGCTCAAGGATAACAACTTCACCCTAGTAGTTCAAAATTTTGATATGGGTACCGTGATTGAAGGATCGAGCAACTCGAATGTCTGCTCCTGGCTAGAGAATGCGCGACGAAAGGACACGGGAATGGCACTCTCTGTTGCGGCTGTGGCCAGGCGATCTTTAACCAACTACACACAGGCCCTCGACATCATAACACATCAATATCGTTCCGAATTTCACCATTCATTGAGAGAAATGAAAGTAGCTTACGTCATAGTGGGTCTGATGGAGTCCGCTGACGGAACGATTCGACGCACGAACAGCAGCGCCCGAGGTAAAACATCGCCGATTTCTGAGGGAACAGATGCATCCAGTGTATTAGCATCAGTAGATTCGCCAGCGCTGACGAGTGAGACTGAGGGGTCCAATTACGAAGTGTCTGCTTACGAAAAAAAAATCTTCGCGGTCCAGTATCGGGTTGTCAGGATCAGTAGCATCGATCGTCCCATGAGAGTCAAAGCTGCGGGCCAAAATGTCCAACTTTGAAGTTGAGCTGGCCAAGCAGTCACTGGCGCATACACTAACCTCGAAGGGTGATATTCTGGTCTGCAACCCTCTAGAAATCTCCAAAGCTGGTGATGCTGCATGATTCGGAGCATATCGATTACATTGAACTGTGTTAACTAAAATGAGCTTGAGAAGGAGAAACTGAGGAGCTTGTTAGCCAATATATGGCCAGCACCAGCAGTCAGCTGAACGAGCACATGGTGCTGAAAACAGCCACATACACAGTGGTTCAGTAGCTGTTCACTTGCTGTGAGAAACATTCGAAGTATCATCAGCCGGCACAGCTTGACAAAGCTGGATAAACGCCATGAGTTCTACCAGCTGGCCATCTAACGAGCTCTGACTATGTACTCGCATACTTGGTGTCGTTCTTTCTGGGTGTTGCTGGGAAAGACGTTCGTACTTTTTATATTCAGCGATACAGGCCTTGTGATATAATGACAATTAGTACTTTTATAGATTTATTTTAGAAGTCATACGGAGGACCGCTACAAAAAGCTTTCTCTTTCACCGCCCAATCCAGTTAGATGTGAATATTTATCGTTAATTAAGCCGTTATTTTTCCCGGCTGAATTCTGGATTCGTGGCTACTTCGGCAGTGTTCGTTCGAGTTGCTTTGTTTCTTGCACAACTATCTGGGTACAAAGGACGTCCTCTGACGAGCATCTTGAGGCCAGACTCCAGGAATACGGGTCCGAAAATAATCGATGGAAGGAGAAAAGCCAGTAACAACATATCGAGACAGGGTCTGCTTACCTGAAGCATGATACCTGAAACATGAGACCGAATCTTCCCAAGACAGTGAGTCCAGGCAGCTGACCAAGACCTGAGAATGAGTGTCATGCGACTCGCCATCGTTTGAGCCAATCTTTATATTCCACCTCGTACCATTCGCACCTAAAGCTATGTGGAATAACAGAAAAAGAAGGAAAGCAGAAGAAGAAAAAGCGTAATTTAGAAGATCTAGCGCGCTGATTTAGACGGGATATATACCATATGTGTTGCATGAGATGTTACGTATACATTGCGTCCAACGAATCCTGCTCCTTCCTGTGATCTACGAAAACAGAAACCGTCGATATCGCAACACTAGCTTGAGTTCAACTGGAAGACCTTTTCTAGGCATGACATCTAATAGCATTATTTTTGAAGTTGCATCAAATACATCAAACAAATGGAGATGAACCGGGACAAGAAGCAGGTTTTTCCATATTAATACAGTGATTTCCCTTGTAAATCCAAGGAGGCGCGCTCCCAGCGAGCATTAGTATTCTTCTTTGAACTTACTGGACGTTGTCGGAATTAGCTGATGAGTGAGTATACCGAATCACTGGGAATAATTGGAAAATCTACTAGCTAGAAATTCCTGCTTCAGCTAGAGCTCTGATTGGCTGAATCTGAATTCGTGCTACGGCCCACACAAGAAGAGAGAGTTTTATGTAGTGCTGAGGTTGCTCTCGACCCGATAAGCTTTGAAAAGGACGTCTTGCAAATTTCTCGGGTCTAGAACACCATTAGTTAGCGCCACTGCAACGCCGCGTCGTAAGAGCATAATGACTAAACCTTCACTTCCAAAAACTTGCCGTACATTCAAAATCTCATCTAAACTACCCAATGCTTTTTCATTGTCAGCTAGACCAGTAGCGAACTGAATAGCATAGTCAGTAGTGGCTGAGATGGTGAGGTCCCTGAGGGGTACTCTGTGCAACAAATACCGAGTATCAGGGGGCAGAGTAAAGGACACAAGTACGACATGCATTTGAGTTGATTGATCTATCTAGGTGAAGTTGTGAAGGAAGAGCTGTTGAGGTAGTGACTGTCATGTGCGTATTGGTGGTTCCTGCCCTAACACCGAATTAAGCGGTGAACAAAGTACCTGTCCAAAAACTAAAAAGAATATTTAGAAATCAAAGGCGAGAATCATCAACAAGTAACGTTGAAAAGCAACCTGACAGAAAACATGAACCAGCATGCACAGCCTCGAATTTGCTGGACTGTCGAGGATACTGTGCTTTCAGCAGGCTGCACATGGGATGGATTGTGTCGAGATCTCTTTGGCGCTATAAGACTAGTTCAACTCGGCGAAACTTCTATTGAAGCAGTCATGCCTTTGTTGGCGTAATTTCCTTCTATATCCATAACGAATGAAGGACTAAATCTTCCCGACGCGGGCATGGGCAAATCCATGTCGAGGGTTTCAGTGGCCCTGAAAGATTCGAGGAGACTGTCGTGGAACAGTCTTGCCCTTTGCCGAATCCCAAGATTTTTTGGAGGGGATTGTTTCTTTCGAGCTTGATATGCTTGTTCCCGCAGCCGTGCTCGATTCTTCTGTGCCTGTGAGTCTCTCCGTGTGAACAGAGCTCGGAATGAGGTCAGAGAGGCAATTATGAACGCTATATCAAATGAGTCTTCGAAAAGCAAACGAATGATTTAGAGGCTTACAAACTGAAAACTCAATAAAGAACCAGAACCATATCCATTCGATGTTCAATTCTTGTTTCTTGCTTTCGTCAATGGACCGGTAGACACCGCCAAATATACTTCCTCTCACAACAGTCACCGCAACGGTGAAAATGACGAGAGAGAAAATGGCGAACAATATCAACTTCTGCTTCAAGTCGATGCGAACCTTCCAGAGAATAACTATTGGGAAGCATATGACTATAGAGATTAATATATACCTAAAGATGTCGCTGATATCTGGTTGACTCACTCAATACGTCCGATACGACATCTACAATACAGCTTACTTTGGCGCCAGTGTATGTCTGGATCATGACTGAATGCTCTGCACAAACGGTCAAGATGTCGTCCACGGGGCCGAAAAGGCAATGGAATTGTATCACTCCAAAGCCAATCGCTCCGCATGCCGCGACGACAAAGAGCATAACCCACCAAAATATGTTAAAGGAGGTAACTTGAGATCCAAAACGTTTGAAGAACAAGAGGAAGTTCAACTTGATCGTCCAAATTCCCAGATATAACAGTATTTCCGCGATTCCAAAGGCTCTTATGCCTTGCTGAACAACGTCAGGAAAGTTTGGCCCAGGCGTTTCCTGTCCATTTTCGACTCCAACTAGTGTGTAGATATCCCTCAGGTATGCTTGGCCCAAGCATACTACAGCGAGCAACAATGCTAAGGCAAATAACATAAAGTAATCATCTGGAAGCAGTCGGCGGAAACACATATATCGCACATAGATACGGCCTGCGCAAAGAGACGTGCAGATGGCGAATACGACCCATAGTATGGCCTTGAAAGGTCAGTATGTATATACAAGCAAGAAAAGTGCATCAAGCCTTACATAAAAGCTGTTCAAAGACACCAAATGGGATTCTGTTTCCACAATCGAAAAATTCTGTGGGGCACTTGAGGCGTTCATAGTAGATCAAAAAATTGCTCTCGTCTGAGTCTGGGCATACTTGAGATGGCATGAATATATGCTTTTCCATGCATGACCGAATGGCTATTTCTTTTGTGGAATACCTGCTGTATGCACACCAATGATACAAAAACTTTAGCCAACAAGCTGTAGGCGATCGGTTTACCCAGAATGTGCCCAGCTGATGTGAATATACTCTGATGCAAAGCTTACTTGTGAAACATGGAGTTCTACAAGTATCTCAGTCTTTCAGACTCTATTTGGTGTAGCTGATGCGCGCCGCCATCAGTCTCGTTCAGCTGTGTCCGTTTGCAGTAGCCGGCAGGAGGCCGCTTCAAGCAGCAATGCATTGCGCCAAGGCGCAAGAAAGACGGACGAGCGGTCGTTGCAAGGCTGAGGTGCGTATCAGCCCGACCAACACGTAGAAGCGCGTCTTCCTACCGAGTGGCCTGCGTTTTACATGCGGTATGGATGCACCATATCTTTTCTGCCTGAATCATGTACTACCTAAGGTGGCATTTGGGGCAGTGCCGTGCAGCTGCCATAGCTCAGCCGCACGACCTGTTGTTAGCGGTCTGCGTTGTTGGTACCCAAGACAAAATGGCCAGCAGTAAAGAGCTAAAAGTGAAGGGATGAAAAGCTGAGGACGGGCCGGGCCTGGTAATGTGCGACTGGGATCGGCCCGAGGTGCCGCTAGGCCACAGCAAAGCGACTAAGGCACCTAACCTAGAGTATTCTAACCTACCTCACAGAGTCTTTGCGCAAAATCGAGCCCAGCAGTCTATGTGACGAGCTTGCTGCTGAATTCAGAGTAGGCGAGATCCTAGGCTGGTCACGACAAGGGAGTGTTTTGCGACTGCTTGCTCAGCCTCGTACTCGGCTACTTCCAAGCTTCTACTTCAGTCCACTCAGCCCAGAAGCCGCATGAGGGCATCATTCGACGTGTCGTTGTGATTCACTCTTCGAGGTTTTCCGACTCCATTATCTGCTTCTATCGAAGTGGCATCTATCATGGCGTCCAGCGCCGTCGTTGGGCTCACCAGCCTAGCGATAACGTATGTCTTTCTTCGCTACTTGATCTCGTACACTCAGGACGACAAAGAGCCCAAGGCAATCGTAACGGAGATCCCATTTCTAGGGCCAATTATTGGGATGGCAAAGAAAGCGAAGTTCTACACTGAGCTACGGTGGGTCGGCAACAAATGCGCTTCAACGAGAAATTTTGCCAATGCAAGGCCAGGGACAAATATAATCTTCCGATCTATACTCTGAGACTACCCGGCTCAAGGATATATGTCGTTAACTCCACCCATCTGATCTCCGCTGTCCAACGCCAGGTCCGTATTATCGACTTCGCGCCCGTTGTAACAAGAGTTGGGGTCAACGTAGTGGGGGCGACACCAGCAGGCAAAGAGATACTTCATATGAACCGTAACGGAGTAGGTGACTACAGTTACGCCATAGAGTTTGACAAGGCAATCCACCCTACATTAACCCCAGGCGCCACCCTCGATGAAGTGAACAAGCTCTCGATCCTGAAGGTCTCTAATTCTCTAGACAGCCTCGCTTCAGAGAGTTGCCAACGTATCAAATTATACCAGTGGGTTCAAGAAAACATTGGCTTGGCTACATCTGAGGCAGTCTATGGCCCCGGGAATCCTTTCCGAGACCCCGAGCTTCTGGCTGCTTTCTGGTAAGTCAAATGCTTGAGCCGAACCTAGTTCAGTGCTTACATTCATAAATGCAGGCGTTTCGAACCTAGTCTTGTGATTCTGTTGCTTCATTTCTTTCCCTCGATTCTAGCCAGAGAAAGCCTTCGAGCTCGCGAAAAGATTGTCGAAGCTTTTACGCACTATTTCCGCGTTGGTGGACACAAACAAGGCTCAGCACTCATCCAGGCAAGATATGAACATAGTGCGGATTATAAAATCTCACTTGAAGATACCGCAAGATTTGAGTTGGGAGGTGCTGTTGCGATTCTGACCAACACTGTCCCTTGTGCCTTCTGGGTGCTTTGGCATACAATTTCAGACTCTGCAGTACTTCAAGAATGTAGGAATGAGCTACGACGTCTGTGTGAGGTCGAACATGACACTGTGACTATTGATATTACCGAGGTCAAAACTTCCTGTCCTATCTTACTTTCTATACTGCAAGAGGTCCTACGCTTCCACGGGACCGGCAACTCTGTCAGGGTAGTCCAGCAAGATTTCTTGCTAGATGATGAGTATTTGCTCAAGAAGGGTAGCACTCTTATGATACCTGGTCCTGTGCAGCATACCTCGAAAGCTATATATGGTGAGAGCGTTGATAGGTTTGATCACAAGCGCTTCATACGTTCTGAAGGTAAACGCATTAATCCTATCGGATTCCGTGGATTTGGCGGAGGAGCTACCCTATGTCCTGGACGGCACTTTGCTAGTACCGAAATAATCGCATTCGTTGCACTGGCCATCATGCGCTTCAACATCAGACCCGTTTCCGGCAAGTGGGTCCGCTCAACAACGGACAAAGCTGGCATGCATGCCACTGTACCTCCACCGGATAATGATGTCGAGCTTGAAGTCACCCTACGCGAGGATGAGTTTGCAGGCAAGCAGTGGCATGCAACTCTCACGGGCTCCGACAAGGCTGTCGAGCTTGCAGTTGAGGATGTTAATCATTATTAAGCAGGACACAAGGCAAAACCTTTTCAAGGCAAAGTCGTTCAGCTTCTTGACTCTGGACGGAGTGATTTCCAGAGGACCAATCCTGGTCAGATCCAGGGAGCGTTGAGAGCCCATGAGATGTCATTTCAGAATCAGCCGCACCTCAGTGCTATACTATTTGTTCCAATTCAAAACGATCCTGACCATTGGCCTGCTAATCAGACAATGTACGCGACCTCTGCTGCACAAATTTAGCAGCAAGTGAATGGCTATATCGGCGTCGAACCTCCAATCATTTCGTATACTTTGGTTAAAGACGACACCACTTTCAACCAAAACGAAAAAGCGAGCTCTGCCCTTGGTAAATTGGTCTCTCAGTACGATTCAGAAGCTAAGGCCTATCGGCTGCTTGCGGAAAGATCACAGCTACTGAGCCATTCCTGGTGACTTGAGGGGAACCCTTAGATCGAAGACTCAGGCGTTGGATTTGAATACTAGAGCATTCAAAGCTACAGCACCCAAGCTGCATTTTTATTTAGTGAGAAAGCTTGATGAGAGGCATTACTTTGAAGCTGTGAGAGCGGTTTCATCTTGCCGGGACATCGGCGTGATTGTCCACGTGACCGTGATTTGTCTACCTGGGTAGGTACCTACCTACCTGAAGGTTACTACCTAGCCAGGGCACCTACCTAACCTGCTCAGGTACGTACCTGGCTGGAATACCTTGCCTGTCTAGTGGACATCTGGAGCTGCATTCTTTTTAGAACTGGAGTGTTCGGATACTCCATCAACGATGCTAGAGACAACGGCATGCTATTCAGTCCAGCTTTTATTTCATGGTGCTCTCTTTTATCGATTTTCGTGAGCGCAAATCCACCAAGGAATTGCGCGTCCATTGCTAGAACGTTACATTGCGGCTGAGATATCCGCGCAGGCTAATTCTTGCCTGCCTTCTTCGCTGTAGTCGAGGGCTGTCATCGCCTGATTACACCACAAGCTCGCTCCAGGTAAGCGATAGCAACAGCCACATTACTTTAGATTTTCAAGCGTAAAGCTGAATTCATGAAAGCGGCTTGTACGAGTCTAGGTTACACTTTTACAGTAAGGCTACATATAGAACGTGTGTGCTCCATACCAGCTGAACATGATAGTGTCCACTGTCCAGCTGAATATGTCAACAACAGTCCAACGCTACTGCTTCTTGACATTAGAAGCTTCAATGGAACCTTCATCATTATACACCAACGTTCAGGGTTTTGCTTGTTAGCCGGGAGAGATCGTTGGCGCCCGAGACGGGGAAGGCGAAAGCAGATTGCTTTGTTAACAGGCTCTGAAACCCTCTTTGTTGTTTGCATAGCTAGCCCTTTGAGGCGACTGTGTAAGGCGCTGCAATGTGAGATCTATTGCTTCTCAATGTCACCTCCCAGTTCTCTTGGAGCAAAAGCAAGTGGTCGCCATTTCTCGATCGATGACCTTTCTCGAATTTTGAATGCAGTAATGTCGTAAAATAAGCGAAGGTTCCAAGTGTGGCATCTTTCAACTTGGCGGAAGCCAACAGTCTATTGACGATCTGACATGCTTGCTGTTGAGTCATGCATGCGTCATCGCAAGATGTTTGAACTTGATGTCACACATGACACCAGTGTAAATTTCCGAATGTTTGATGCTGATCATTACTTCTAGTTTCACCGTACCGAATAACGTGCCATCGTCTACGTTCCTTTCCAACTCCCAGAAAAGGGTTCGCAGTACATCAAACTACTATTTTTCCGGAGATTGACTAGAAGATATCAGTGGGTCTGTTACGGCATGAGCGCACGTGGGCACTGTCTGGCACGTGACAGCCCACTATTTACGCCGCTCTTCCTCCACACCTTCACTTCTTCTTAGTTAGTTCAGTGACAGATTCAATGCACTTCATCACTTGTGTCCTCAGTCCACAGGCTTCCTAATAGGGCCTAAAGAAACGGAAAATCTTTATACCTTTAGCTCTCAACAGGATTTCATAAATGAAGTTGATAACCGGATTGGGACGAACAGCCTTGATGAAGTCAAAGCTTTAGTGGCTCAATGGCACAAACATCCGCGACTGCCCGAGCCTTCACCCTTGGAGTTAAGGAATATACTTGATGAAGCTGCACGTCTAGATCGACCCAGCATCATCCGGATCCTTGCAGATGAAGGTGCGGAGGCTGATGCGAAGCTTGCCCTACAAGTGTTGCATTCCGCAACGCTGGCAGTGCTTGAAATCCTCGTGGAGTGCGGACTTCATGTAAAGGTATGATGCTTGCACTCCGTGGCCATGACAAGCAACTTCAGCTCAGATGGAGTTCAGCGTCCCAACAATCGTGAGGCATGCAACACTCTACTTTATGCTTACTATGCTAATCTCAAAGGGTAGTTCTGCGATAAAGCGAGATTGCAGTCCCGACTTGATTAGGCGTCTTCTCGAAAATGGTGCTGATCCAAATGCAAACGATGAAAAGTGTACACCAGTCTTGGCATGGGCTGCCTCAAAGTATCCGCTCTCAGTTGTTGAGTTCCTAATAATCCACCGTGCAGATTTGGCAAATAGTCGAGCACTCTCAGCTGCGGCCTCATCGAGGGATCAAGACCGGCCTTCAATCATAAAGTTTCTACTTGAGAAAGGAGTGAATATCAACAGCAAAGAGCTCGAACTCCCGTGGACGATCGATCCGGCGCAAAGACGTCCGAACAGATACGCAACACCTTTCCACGCTGCGTCCAAATCCGGTAGGAATCAGCGCACGGCACAATTTCTCCTTAAAAATGGTGCGGACCCGGATGCCACAGACAGTAAAGGTCTCACTGTTGCGGAAGCTGCAGAGGAGTTTCGAAAATGGGGCGGGCCACAGAGAGGCTGGGCATTTGGGCTATAGAAGATGTTGAAACTCGACTTTCCGTGTAATGTAGCTGTCATTTGCTCAATTTTTACATTGAGCAGTTTCAATGTAAACTCGAGTCTCTGAACTTTCGAGTTATTCAGCTATACACAGAACCGGAAACAGGCCTGGATACTGGCCCAGGAGCAGACCTGGGACTAGGCTAGAAACAGGCATAGGAGCTGACCGAACGTCGGCTTTAGCAGCGAAGTGAGCAGCGAATCGAATCAGCCCGTGAGCTGATCATCGATTGAGCAGTAACTCTGCCAGGCCTAATGTCTAGGCCTATTGTCTGTCCTTATTACGAAATCTATCGCTGGCTCCGTTATAAGACTTGTTGCCGGACCTGTTACCGGAACTGTTATTGCCAGGCCTAATCTGTTCATAAGGCAGTTTCCAGGCCTAGCAGCGGGCAACGTAGCAGCGTTGTAGGCTGTTCAAGAGCAAGCAGTTCAATAAGCAGCTCATATCTGCTTACCCAGCACAGAAAACCTACCCTTAACTACTTTGGCAACCGGCGGTCGGGCTATATAGCTGCCGAGATCCGATCAGGGCCTAGCGCGCTCACGCGACGCGTCAGTCGTAAACATTTATAAAATTTTAGCTAACTGACTATTATTAAAATATCACTCTATATCCACAATTACGATTGCCACTGCAGTAGAACCTGTATTGGTACTGTAGCTGATGTATAAATCTGTGAAGTAGGACGATTTTCTGGGTGTGCAGGAGTTGGGACCAGATATAGTGTAGGATATCTCCTGAGCTAAGGATCAACACTAGCCACCAGCATCAACGACCGGTGAGAGTGTGCTAGGGGTTTGCGGCTGAGAACAGCTAACGCATGCAGTGTCTGCCTGTACGGGGCGCTAGGAAATGTCCGAAATTGACACGGACCACCACAACAAATAAACAGCCTCTGAACAGACTTGTATGGCTTTACCACCACCTCTCGTCCTATTCGAATTTGGTGTTTTGACTGCTGTTGTCGCTGCTACTCATCTGCTTATTATCATGCCAAGGGAGGTTATTTTTACACGTTCTCGTGCTCGTTATTTCACACCACCTCCTGATCTCCACCACACAGGCTCAGGCCATGCAGAAACACCTTCTAGAGCTGCTGTCCTTACTGCGAAGGTATTTGCTCAAGGATTAGGGATCCAAATTCCTCAGCAACTTGTTGCCAAGGTCTCAGGCATTAGCACATCCTGTTAAACGGCTATTTCATGAGCAACACTGCGCTACACAAGCAGTAGTATTAGACCGTTTCAAGCAGCTGTGAGAGCAACAGGTGGATCAACAGCAGATATAACACATGTATGATTCTTACTGTAAACGGCTGCATGCTGTGATCAAGGCAGAGCGTCAAATGTCAAAATATTAGCTGCCTAGGTGCTGCTGCTAAGCAGCAGCACCAGCAGCCAATGAAACAACAAATTCACACGGCTATGAAATGAACAGCAGCGACAGCGGCAGTCAAAACACCAAATTAGAATAGGACGAAAGCATATGGTAAAGCCATACAAACCTGTTTAGGGGCTGTTATTTGTTGTGGTGGTCCGTGTCAATTTCGGACATTTCCTAGCGCCCCGTAGAGTCTGCCTACAAAATGGCTCTCATCTCTATGCCTAAGGTTCCTGTTTCTGGGATTGCCTGGATTTGGTGCCCAGGCATACTTAGCTAACCTCTTTCACTTCAGTGGGTCCGTTGAGCCATGGCCACGCAGACTCCTAAGATAGACCCCAATGCTGTAAAGCAACGGCTCGATGGCGATAAACGCGACATTGCTGAAATGTGGAATGATGCGCTCAAATCTTATCGCGGAATTTTGGGTGTGCAACTGGAGCGGCAATTTGCAGATACGCGTCAAATGATCGACTTTGGTACCGAGCAGATGAATAACTTCCACAAGTTCAGGCACAACGAAAAAAAAGTCGACAAATTACGCAGTCTCTTTGCGGCCAACTTAGGCTACATTCAGGCTGGTGCGAATCAGCTCGTGGCTGCTGCTACACCTGCTTTTCCGCCGGCTGCGGCAATCGGAACTGCTCTCACATACATGCTGAAAGCCTGTAGACAGGTATCTGCTGACTACGATGTCGTGACATCGTTCTTTGAGGATATGAACTCTTTCCTCCAGCGCATCACCATTCTTGAGACTCGTCTGCCAAAGTACCAAGCATACCGGAATTGCTTGATGGACGTCTTCACATCGCTCTTGAATATGTGTGGCTACGCCACCAAGTACATCGAGCTTGGCCGCTTTAAGAAGTGGGCCCTGAACATGATCCGCGGTGAAGATAGTGAACTTGGTGGTGCTCGCAAGAGTATGGATAAGTCGCTCGATCGTCTTCAGTCCGCAACTGAATACGCAATCCTTGGAAACACGGAGGAACTGCAGAAGATGAATGGCGAGCTGCACGAAAACCAGGAAGCTCAGACCCGCATGTTGCAAGAGCAGACAGAGATGCTGGAGTCCGTCCTAAACAGCCAAGACAACGTCCGCAGCGATCTCCAGAATATCACCAAGCTACTCCAAGTGTTTCAAGAAAATACAAAAAGTGGCGATTTGGCGGGCAAACCCCCCAAAGGGAAGGCTGGATCCCAAAACAAGCCGCCAACGGCGAACCGTGTAGTGAGCTACATGCCAGACTCCCTGAATCCGGTAATCGAGTACCGAAATATTAAAGACGGCTACGTAGCGGACACGTGCACGTGGATATTTGATGAACCAGCCTGGAATAGCTGGGCGGCACCGTTAGATGCTGAAAGTCATCCATCACTTCTCGTTGTTTCTGGTCCGGCTGGGATGGGAAAGAGCCATTTGGCAACTGTCGCCTACGATCATCTCATTCAATCGGCGAGATCAGGTCACGAAACCAATACATGCGTTGTATATTTCTACTTTCGCGAGACCGAGTATGAACTCAAAACATTCGCGAATGCCATTTGTTGGATGGTGATCCAAATTGCGGAACAAAACCTGGCGCTTTGCGAGAAGCTCAATGTTGAGATTTCGCGCGAAGACCTCGAAATCGACTTTGACGACTGGGGTGATGTTTGGGATAATCTACTTGTCCGACTGTTCGAAGCCGAGAGTGGATCACGGCTCCAGATTGTATTTGACGGAGTTGACGAACTGGATGATGATGAACGGGAGCACTTGCTCGACTTCTTGAGAATGATTAAAGATAGATCAAAGTTGAATGTCAGGATTGTATGCACGACGAGACCAAATGTCCTATCAGCTGTGGATGGGCTAAACCAAGTTTCCATCGATATGGATAAAGGGAAGGTGCTGCCGGATCTCAAAGCACTGATCTGGAACAGGCTCGACACTCTCGACCGGCTTCGCAAGTTCAGCAGATATGTGAAGCAGAAAATTGCTGAGACCCTTCAAGAGGGAGCTGACTGTCCGATAATCCCTCGCCGTCGTTACTGATCGCATGATCAAAGGCTGATCGTGAACAGGTCTGCTCTATGCGGAGCTAATGCTTAGACGTTTTAACGCCATTGCTCGAGAAGGTGCCGTGTTGCGGACTCTCGAAAACGCCATGCCTGCCAACTTGGAGGATCTCTATCAGAGAATGCTGTCTGAGTGCCAGCGGCGGACCCTAGATGCCCAGAAACAGTCTATGAAGATCTTGCTTGCTTGGCTGGCATATTCATGGCGCCCGTTAACACTGGATGAGTGCAAAGCGCTATTGAGGTTTGTGATTCGTGATGCTAGTGTCGATCTCGAGGAGGAGCTTGAAGGGCGCTTCTCAGGGTATGTAGTTGGCTTTTTTCCAAATAAGATATCACGCATATTGTATGCCATGACCTCCGTAGTACTGACTTATGCTGTAGTTTCCTGTATCTTGGTAATCCAGGTGACGAAGATGCTGGGGAGCGCACAAAGACCCAATCGATCCAGAAAACTGAGGAGCTTAAAGAGATGCACAGCGATCCCAATAAAGCTTTTGATGACGGTCGGATGACTGTAAAGTTCCAAACCCGGTCAATGCGAGGTTTCTTTCGTGATTGCCAAGACACGGGTGAGGGCCTACGAGTACCATCTTCTGAGGCCCACCGTACCATTTTTAACGCGTGTTCACAAATCATGTGTACAAGTGCAACCGACAGGGGGGATATTCCTGAAGGTCTACGCGAATATGCTGGCAGTAATTGGGCTTCGCATCTGACTTGGGTCTATGGGGCGAAGCAGACGGAGGCCGAGAATGTTGCTTTTGTGGAATTTGTAAAGGCCGTACTCATGAACGAGGGCAGTTGCGCCTCCCAAATGGAAGCGTCTGGCGATGACTATCAGTCTCAGTCGGGGATTATGACAAATGCTGACTCTTTCCTCAAGAATGTATTCAGCTGGGCCGTTTGGGCATCCAGCCTTGACCAATCCAAGCTTAGCCTCAATGCTTCTGCTTGGGCGAAGAATGCCTCGAAAGACATGCAAAGTGTAATGGTACCTCTTGCAAAAGGCCATGTTCAGAATTGGTTCAAGTGTCGTGACTCCAAGACTGCTTTGCGGTCCTTCAGATTTGCTCGGAGCGCCATGCTGCTGGTATGTCAAACTTTCTGACGCTGTACGACTATCACTAATTGTGATAGACTGATCATAAGGACATTATCGAAGTCGATGAAAATGATGACGACGATCAATCTACGACCTCAGATAAAGATAAAAGCGAGAGAAGTGCCGAGGAGATATCGGGAATAGCGAAGGCATTTGATATAGAGATGGACAGCTTAGCGCATTTCGCGGTGGGATTGGTGCTCGAAAACAGCAGTCATCATGAACAAGCGTTGACAGAAACGGAAGCTGCGTTGTCAGTCTGCATTGACACCATTGGACGGTCTGAGATCCTAAGTCTAAAGGCGGAGATTCTCTCTCAGCTCGAAAGATACACTGAGGCCCATGACTATATCGTGGAGGCTTTGTCTCTGTCCGAGCTTCCAACGAGCTCGAAAATCAAAGCACTCTGTATGCGCGCAAGCATAGAGTATAAACTTGGTCAATTTAAAGAGTCCGTCCAGGCATACGAAGAAGCCAGACTAGCAGACCCCTCGGCAATACTTCCTGGCAACACACTCAAGGAAGAGATCGATGTGCTGAAACATAAGGACGAGCATGAGCTAGTCAGGACGCTGGAAAAGTGGACGCCGCTTGAGATGCTTGCATGGATGACATGGGCACATGATGAGGACAATGGCGCGGCTCATAAGGTGTTCCATGGTGCCATATCTCGTACACAGGAATTCGACTTTCTCCTGCGGGCCTATCAAGAAGCTATTGAATTACTCAATTCTCTTGATTCCGCGGCACCAATCCAATACGACTTAGCACTTGCTCATTGGCAGGTTCGTGGGGATGCTGATGCTACAAGAGCAACTCTTGATGCTATCTTGGACAGCACGTCGTACGGTTACCCGTACGCCTTGTCGAACGAAGAACCAAGTTGGATCCTTAGCCTGACCATCAACCTCATGGCTGATGTGATGTACGAGCAATTCCGTAAGAGCAACGATCTTGGGCAAAAGGAAGCGCTTCTTGCTGACGCGAGAAAATTGACACAACGGCCTCTTGCCCGCTCGCTGAGCTTGTGGAATACTGAAGCTGTCCATTGTATGGTGACAATTGCGAGAATGGCACGTAGGGCGGGTACAATGCGTGAGTTCCATGACCAACTGCAAAAAGCATTCACTCTCTGCTACGAAGCGTTGAATGATAGTGTGGGCTGGAATGATGCAGCCAGTCTAGAATCGCTCGCAGAGGTGCTGCTTACTGTCGATGGCAAAAGCCTAGAAAAAGAAGCTGGATTTGCCCTGTCAGCAAGATTCTCGGAGCTCGATCTTGAGAATAGCGCCGACTCGGGCACGGAGATTCAACAAGGACACGAAGATGGCGATCTGAATGACAGGGATACAGAAGATGAGGATGGTAGTTCTGAAGAAGAAGAAGAAGAAGACGGAGAAGAAGTAGGTGGAGTCAAACATGAAGCCCATACAAAACCCAAGACTCTTGCCAACAGTACTGTCGGACCAAACGCGTCGATTGATGAGTATGATACGACAGGGAGCGAAGTTTGGTGTGATGGCGTCTGCGATCCGAAGACAGAGTGGGTATCGGGGTGGCAAAGGGGGACGATGTATCGTTGCCTCTTTTGTTACAACTGCAACCTCTGCGAAAATTGCTACGAGCTACGCCAAAGACTCAACAGTGGTGAGACGCTCAGTCTTGCGAAGCATTTCTGCGGCTCCAACCACAGGTATATCAAGGCCCCCATCGAGGGATGGAAAGGAGTCAAGAACGGAAAAGTGTACATCGGGGATGAGGAGATCCCGTTTAAAACCTGGCTGCTAGAATTGAAGGATATCAAATGGAAGCAGATTTGGGACATATTTTGGACGACGGAAGACTGACGCAGTGTATTGAGGAGAAGTGTATCCTGTCGTATCTCGTGAGATTCGGGAACCAGAAATGCAACGCCATCGCCCAATAACACGAAAAAGTTAAGGAGCAAGACCCAGTGTGGTAAAGTAACGACACCTTGTCTTCGAGCTGAAAGTGTTAAGATTTCACAGATCACAGTTCGGAAGCACCTCCTGTTCTTCTTCAATCTCTACGGAATTTGAGCTGATTATATACACAATCAACCCCTGTTATTCCGCCAGGATCTCATCCTTCTGAAACCTCTTGATTTATCAGCTGAGAGGCCTAGAACAGTCGAATCTCCATAGTTTGGTACTGTGGCTGCTGAGGCAGCATCTTGTGTAACTTTGACAGAAAGCGACACAAGACATTGAGATGTAAAATAAACCCGCCAGAGAGATAAAAGGGAGAACGACGCCAGCCAGGAATCCCGAAATAAGTATGCAGACCATTAGACACTCCTCTTCATGCCTCAGAGTTCTGATCTGACTTACGAGTTCGCTCAATTCATTTCTTGTAATGAACACGGAAATGGCTACGCGGCTCGGGCCGGCCACGCGACCAAGGGTCATTTTTGATGACACGTAAATGTAGGAAAGGTTTCTGCGTTCGCAGAGAAGGGGAAGGTGAAGAACCGAATATGTAGGGGAGTTGGTGAGAACAGAGCGATCAGGGGTGAAAGCGGGGGATGTGTGTTGTTGCCTTTGAGGCACGCTTCTTCCACAGCATTAGCCCCGTCTGCGCCGCAGTTGAGACGAGATCATACCCTTTAATGACTTGTACACAATGGCAGCGACTTCCGTGAGAATCGAGGCAGCAACTTTGGACGATCTTATCGCACTTGTACATATCCACATTGCAGCCTTTACCAACGATCCAGCAGTTCAAATCATGCTTTCAGATCCTGCAAAACACGAAGAATTGGTCATCGAGATGCTGAAGCAACAGGTTTCCAACCCCTCGTGGTTTGTCATAAAGGCCGTAGATCCAGGTACAGATAGCATTAAAGGGTGGGCATCCTGGCTAAGATCAGGCTACGAGGACACCGAGCAGGGAACTATAGAAGATCAAGCCTCGAGCAACAATAGTAATGATTCACTGGAAGGCCGCCACTTCAAAGATCTTCGCACCTATATAGCTGCACATTGGCAACGTCTTCTCGGCCGATTAATGTCTGGCAAGCTCGCCATCAGCGTATAGTGTCTACTGCGCCAACGGGTTTCAGATCAGGAACTGGATTGACATTGACTTGAAGAACTGGGGACCGGGAGGCAAAGATGGACACAGAGGCTGGGGTCATTACAGAATATGGATCATGGAGAAGCCTGTGAAATTTTCAAAGCCTGTCCAAGCTTAACCTGATCACAGACGACAGTAGATTGCGTTTACCGCAGTCGCGGTTTGCAACTAATAAGTCCAGTATGTTCATTTTGTTCCGTCATTGCTGACATCAACATACCAAAGAGGTCCCTCTCACGCTCGTCATGATCCACCACCGCAAGCGGAGTTGCACCAGCATACGTCGATAACCAGAATGAGGCCTATCAAGATGCTCTGCTACTTTAGACTGACATGGCAGCGGAGTTTCGATGCGTATTTAAGTTCTTCGCTATGAGAATGTGATTCTTCATTATCCAAAACTTCGAGCTTTAAGTACGCCGGAGGACATATCATTAGGTCAGTTGCGTTGGCTGGTGAAGTTTGTAGATTGAGTTGTCGATAGAACGTGGCAAAACAGGGCATATAGATAAGGTCCACCCAGCCTCATTAGCTGGGAAGATAGCCTACGTTCGGAATCTTTTACACTGGAGTTGTCTAGATACTATTTAGTATCCATAGAATCTTTTGAGATGAACTCCTGTTGTAAATGAATATTCTCTGCCTGTGCCATAGAATCCGTTGTTAAGGCGGCTCTCAAAACCATAGTCCATGCTGGCGATAGCAAATTAGATGGAAGACTTACGACTGAAATCTAATGACTGTGATACATAAATATACAAGTACAATTTCACAGGCACAATCACACACGAGCAAGACACGTGAAGTTTGGAATGTAATTAAATTCTTGTACAAAGTCCGGTCCTCCTCTCTCTAACCGGCACCCATTTAGTCGAGCCCTCCGCGCGCAAGCACACAATAACAAGAGCAGCAGTGATAGCGGCAATAGTGTAATAAAATGGTAGCAGTGATGGTGAACTGATGATAATCAACACGCCTTCCATGCTTCCCACCTCTGCCACCTCCCATCCCCACAAGCAGGATTTGATGACAGACCTGCAGACAAGATTCGAATGCTGCCAGACATACGCATCCGTCCACTGATTCTCCATCATCCTCTCCCTCGATAAGTGGATCTAGGTGTACAGGGAGAAAGAAGCAAAGGACGCGAACAACCATGTCTTGTTCGGCGCAAAGCACGACGAGAATAAGAAGTGGGTGTGTAATAAAGTCGGAGTAAAACACAGAAAAGTTGCTGGCAAGGAAACCTTCTTTCCCAATTTCCCCACCGCGCGAGAGGTCCACTGTAGACCCACTGTGAGAAGGAGAACCTTGGGCAAGGGAAACTATATAGTAAAAGAGGAAAGGAAAACAAAGGAGCAGAAATGCAGCCCATAAGCTCCGCGCCGAGTCCAATCTTTTCAGCGCAAAGCCAGTAATCAGCAAAAGCAGTAACCGATTAGAAAAAAAAGAAAAAAAGGAAAAGGAGGTAAAGTGATGTCAAGGTTTTCGGGGGAGTCAAACTTTTTACACAACACACACAATGCAAATCGAATCAAGTGTATCATCCCCCCTCCCCTTCCACCCTTGCACACATGAGGTGCAAATGCAATACCGGCACGAAGCGATCGGCGAATGAAAATGAGAAGTCTATATGGGCCCGGCGACCGAAGATGCGGAGTTTCGAAGAGTTCCGATGCCAAAGTAAAAGGCCCGGAAGATAAAGAACAAGAAGACGCTCCCCTATGCGGACGGGGAATGGCCGTGGAAACGTGAGGCGAAAAAGAAAGCGCCTCCAAGCCGTTTCTTTTTCCCCTCCCCCTAAAAGAGTATTAAGTCGAATCGAAGTATTCTATGTATACGGGCGGATGACGAGTGCTGACGAATGAAATGGGAATCACGTTCACGAAGCGGTAGGCTCGTCGTCCTTGTTATCATCGCTGGTCGGTGGCTTCGACTTGGTCGTGGGAGGGGAGGGGGCGTCTTTGTCATCGGTGCCTTCGCTTTGGTCCATATCCGCAAGCGCACTGCAAGACCACATATCAGCATCCTATCGCCTTGTATGGAAGGGGAAAAACATCTTACCTGAATGCATTCACACTCTCCTGCCTATCCTCCTTCTTCTCCTTCTGCGTCGGCGGCGTCGCCGTCCGGCTCGTGTTGCCACTGCCATCACCACCGCCCCCAATTTGCGGACCCAGCCCTTTCCTCCCGCTGTTACTCCTGCTGCCAAACATCGTGCTAGGACCGAACGTCGCCGGTCCGGCCTGGGACGCATTTCGGCTGCTCCCGCCACGGTTGCCCAGCCGGCGCAACTCATCCACACCGAGCGTGTTCTTGCGGTAGTCCTCGGGAGGTTGCATCGCTCCTGAAGCAGAGCGGGCATCACCACGACCAAAGGCTGGGCGATTACCACCGCCTCCGCCACCGCCTCCACCGCCTCGGGTGTTTTGACGCGCCCTTTCGAACTCGGCTTGTTGCGCGGCGACTTGGGCTTCCTCGCGGATTTCTTGGATGGTCTTGGGACCCTTGGCATCGTCTTTGGACTTCCAGCCTTTTCTGCGGAGGTCGACAGTGTCCTGAAGAAAACGTCAGCTCGGAGATGATTGAAAAATTTGGGATATGCGTATCCCGAGTCTCACTACATACCAGGAGCATAAAATGCATACGACTTGGCAATCCTTCCATCTTCATCACCGTCTCGATTCTCTCGAAGTATGTGCCCACCAACGAGCGTGTCTGGTCGTTGCCCTCCATGGTCGCACCCACAGTCCGTAACAACTTGACCAAACTCTCAATCGCGCTTTCGTCCGGTAGACCTTGGAAGTTGAGTAGCCTCATAACACACTCGTGCATGATCCGGCCCGTCAACATTTGCAGCTTGTACAGCTCACCAATGAACTGGATCAAGCCGAGACCTTTGCGCTTCGCTGCGGCTGCAATGTAGTACTCATCGGACAGCATAGCCGCCTCTTCGCTTTGGCCTTCGGGCTTCTCGGGCAGGTTGACTTCCCAGCCGCGCTCGAATTCCTCTTGACATCGGTTGAGCAGATACTTACGGAATAGCGCACCACCTGTGACGGGCTTGCCTTCCTTATTGGTGACAGTGTCATCCTTGATTTCTGTCGACATGGTAGTAAGCATGCGGTTGCAGAACTTAGCATACATCGAAGCCCAGTGTGCTTCATCACAGGCCTTTTCAAAGGTAAGGGCAATGACCTGGCGGAGTGTGCGGCCGTCGTTCTCGTCCTTGGACTGCGCCGAGATCTCGAGGATCTGGTCGGCGATCCGGTCGAACTTCTCGGGCGTCATCTTGTTGAGGGCGGCCTTGACCTTTCGCTGCACGACATCCGGTGGCATGTGTCCAGACGGATCGGTCTGAGCTGCACTGACTTTGCCAATGCTGGTTGGCTTCCAGCCCCCTCCGGAAGACTCGAGAGGTTTGAGGTCCTGACCGGCAGTCAGGGGCATCGTCTTCGCCATCTGCTCTTCTTCGCGCTTGCTAGGCGCTTTGCCAATGCCCTCTCGCCTGCTACCGCCTCTGCCACGCGAACTGCCTCCACCGGGACGTGGTGAGCCAGGTCCAGAAGCTTGGGCCATGGCCTGAAGTGAGTTGGTACGAGTCATACCCGGAGGCCCGCCGCCCATGGGGAACACCCCTGAGCCGGGCCGTCCAAACTGTCCGAGCGGATTGTTCATAGCAGGCATGTTCTGAGAAGCGCGGAAGCGTTCGGCTGAAGTGGTACCTGGGGGAAGAGTACGGCCGCCAGGCGGTTGATTGAAAGCGCCCATGGGACCTGGAAAGCCTCCGACACCACCGAGGCTGGGCCGATTCGAGGGCTGTCTGCTCATGCCAATCGAAGGCGTGCGAGCTGATTGGGGGCGAGCAGAGTCTGATCCGTCGCCACCGAGAGTTTCCTTGACTCTGTTCTCCCAGTCCACCGACGGCTTCTCCTTGAACACTTCTTGGAATTGCATAAGAAAGCCTTTGTCATAGTGCATGCCTTGACGCTTGCCGCCTTGGTTGAGGGCTGGGTTGGGTGACCTGTAGCCCTCGGGGTAGGTGACGCTCTCGCTTTGCAGCTGCAAGAATCGTGCAGACTTGAGGGATTGCATACCAGCGGTGGGCTGTGCAGGTTCCACAGGCTTGGCCATTTCGAGTTTGAGATTAGCGGGTCGTGGTTTGCCCACATTTTGGAGTTTCGATGCAGTTGGCTGCTGAGGCGGAGGCATAACAGCGGCGTCGTCTTTCTCGGAGGCAGGGGTTGCGGTGCCACTCTCTTCAGCGGAAGTTGCAGTAGCGCCAGGACCTAGAGTTGACTTCTTGAGAGAGGCAAAGAGCTTCGCAGCCTCTTGCTTCTGCTCATCGGTCTCTTCTGAGGTCTTCTCCTTCTGTCGCTTCTCTTCGGCCTCCTCAGCCTCTCGCTCAGCACGCTTCATGTTCTCTTCTGCTTGCTCAGCTTCACGCTTCTTCTGTTCTTCGACCTCGCGCGCTCGCTTTTCCTTGAAGTGCTTCTCTCGTTCCTCTTCTTCCCGCTCCTTTGCCTCCATCTCGGCAATCATTCTCTCCATTTCATCTTCTTCGTCCTTCTTTGCAGCTGATGCTTTTTCGGCCTCTGCTGCCTGTTCGGCTTCTTCCTTTTCTTTCCGGGCCTGGGCTTCCGCTTCTTCTTTTGCTTTTGCTTCGGCCTCGGCCTCAGCTTTCTCTTTGGCTTCTTGCTCTGCCTTCGCTCGGGCCTCAGCTTCTTCCTTTTCTTTGGCAGCAGCCTCTTCCTTCTCCTTGGTAGCACGCTCCTCGGCTTCCTTCTTCTTGGCCTCTGCTTCCTTTTCGGCCTCGATCTTTTGCTTGACTTGCTCTTGGAAGGCTGTCTTTGTTTCTGCTCCATTCTTCACAGACTTGCTGTCAGATCGTACATGCTGTGTCTCACCAGAGCTGACAGATCTGGATGGCGGTGGTGGAGTAGGGGTCGAAGAGACGACGGGAGCTGGAGAAGGTGCTTTGGTGTCTTTTTGATCCTTTTGATCTTTGAGATCGATGACTTCACCATTCGGATTTTTTATGACGATTGCCTTGCTCTTTGCTTTAGTGAAGTTTTGAGACTGCTGAGGAGATGCAAGACTCGGAGCCGGAGTATGGTTCGCGGACGGTTGGCTTGCTGGAGTTATTGCGGGCGTTTGGGGCGGGCCGCTGACAGAGGCGGGACGTTCTGACACCTGTGAGTTAGATCGTGACATACCATGACCTTGAAAGGGACCCGGCTGCATGTAGCCTTGGGTAGCGGCGTGGGGAGGATTGTAGCTTGGCCGAGGCGACGGCGGAGCACCAGTAAATGGCATGGCTGCCTGATGCATGTTGTACGGCGAATACATGCCTGCAGGAAAGTTGGGGTCGTATGGAGGCATGCCATAGAAGCCCTGAGATTTCATGTATGTTAGATACTGGCCATAAGCAACGTCATTTGGCGAAAACTCTGGCGAAGGAAAGGCGAAGAAATGAGAAAAGTGGTGAGAAGCAGGAGATGGCTGAGACTGTCTTCGGCCTTTCGACTTTGGCAGTTGCACGGCTGAATTTGCTGGAGAAGGAGGGGTTTGCTGTGACTGTTGCTTGTTGGGTTGGGCAACGAAATCATTCTGCTGTGAGTTGTCGGATTCGTTGTTGGGTTGCTGATCAGACATCAAAGGAAAGGGGCTCTTTACTGGTTGGTGAGCATTCAAATGCTGCGTATATGGACCATATGGTCCTGGTGGCATGTGAGGATGGCCCCGGCCCATGTGTGGCTGAACGGGCATTGGTGTGGGGCTCCCCTGTCTGCCATACTGCTGCGGCGGGTTGAACTGATTCATGGGCATGCCTTGGCCGGCATACTGAGGTGGCATGTTGGGCGGTCGCTGGCCGGACATTGATCGGAGGCCTTGCGCAGGAGACTGGGCCATGTTATGGCTATAGCCCGGGTTATATTGGCCACGGCCACGACCGCTGGAAAAGCCGCGATTGCTCATGTCGGAATGTGTAGACTGTGATGATTCGCGACGAAGATGTGCGGCTTGTTGGCCAGGAGTGTGCGGAGGTTGATTAGGGATTGAGAGCGGGCGATTCTATATACAAAGTCAGTACGTGGGGCTTGATCACTTATTCCTCATGGGACCATTAAACTTACAGCACCATCCTGGCTTTCACCTAGCGCGCCAAAGGTTAAATTATTTCCCGATGCCTGGAATCCGGATGGAGGACGTCCCCCGCTAGAGGCTGGCTGGGGTATAGGCGAAGGTGAGTGCGCTGGCGACGTGATGCGAGGATTTGGTAAACCAGCTCCGAGGTTTGAATTTTGCTGATGGAATGGCTGTGTGTGCGCCAATGCGGGGGACTGTTGCGTAGATAGCAAGCCAAAATTAATGTTTGGCCTCGACGTAGGACCAACGGGTCCACCATTAGACAGTTGCCCACTCGTTCCCGAGGCGCTAATTGTCACGGACGTTTTCCTGCTGTGGTCACCACCAGCCTGGCCGCTCGGCGCTCCATTTGCGATGCTGCTACTGTTGGCGATGGCCGGGGACGCGCCCACTGCTGGCACAGCGGGCTCGATTGAGGTGCGGCCGTTCACGGGCGAGATGGAGTTGGCCTTGGCATGGTGGGCAGCGGCGGGCCCAGTGCCACCCACTGCCACGGGCGGATTTGGCGTGCTGGACGCGATCAAGGGCGGCGAAGGGTTTTTCTTGGTCGCGTTCGCATAGGAGCGGGCAGTGGAGGATTGGGCTGGTCCGTCGACCAGCGGCGAGGTCGGGCCGCCAGCAGACGATACACCGGCGCTGGCAGAGGTTGCGGCTTGGTTGATCGGATTGGGCGCGACGGGCGAGACGGTGCTGGTCATTAGAAATGGTGCTGGATGGACAGAGGAAGAGGTTCCGATGAGTAGCGGGCGGGAGAGTATGGGTTTTGGTGGTTGGGCGTTAAGGGGTGCAGCCTCTGCGAATGTCAAATCCGGAGAGTGAAAGGGGTATTAGAGCAAGGCTTGCGACGGAGCGACTCAACGGGTCGAGTCCGAGAGCAAGACGAGCAGGATGAAGTGAAGAAAGGGCTCGGGTGCAAGAAAAAATTGGCAAAGCGACGTTCGGAGGCTGACACGGCGCACGACTCTCAGCAAAGGAGTGGTGGCGCTCAGCGGTCACTCGACGGCAGGCGAGTCGCTGGACGTGGTGAGTCCAGAAAAGAGTCCTCCGATGAAGGGGAAGACTGGACAGGGAGACGGTGATGGCTCCCGCGATTGTGATGGGGGAAGTGTGGATGTTGGTGTGGGAGACAGGTTGAAGCGTGGACCTTGACTGCGGCAAAATAAAATCAGTCGGCTCCCTTTCACACCACCCATCCCTGCACCACAGCACAATCCTCAAATTGCCCCGGTACGGCCGTCGGGGTCCTCTCGCCGTGCGAGTCTCCTGCTAAGAATCAAAACACCAGAGTTTACACTTGCTACCTGCCATCTGCGTGCTGTCTAGACACCCCGACTCATCATCATTGCCTTCATCATCAATACAGCATCAACACAGCATGAGCTCGTTCAGCTGCCATGTTGGCTGGCTGCACTCAGGCAAGCCTGCTGGCCTGTATCTCACGCCCGCAAAGCCTCACCCTCCCACGCGCCTTGGCCTATTTCGAGTATCGGGCGGAGATATGCGCACTAACAGCGACTCAAACTCCAGTTCCGCGGTGGGGAGTGGTTCTATTTAGCGGACATTATTACGCACGCCATCTGCAAGATGATGACGGCCCCCGTGGATATGCAAGCCAAGAGCAGCTTTCGCTCCGCTCTTCCGCCAGCGACATGGCATTCGGACCCCTCCACTGCATGCCGTTCATGCTGCTTGTGCTGCGAGTGAACTCACTATCGACTCACCGTCCTGTCTGACCAAGCAGCGGGCGTATAGACTCAGTGGACTAGACCCTCCATTGAGGGAGGGCAGCTTCAGGGGGAGCAGTAGGAGTCATATCAGCAAGCATCTGACCGCTCCCCTCGAATAGGTCAGCATTTCAACAGGTCGTGACTTGAGTACTTCAGTGCGCCGTGTCGCATCCTCCATCAAACAAACAAAAACGGTTGGTTCATGCAGGCAAGCGACTGCGCCTCTCCCATGTGTCTTATGTTTTTTTTCCATTGCCCACGCAAACGCCATCAGACGCCTCGGATAGGTGCAGCGTACACGCGACACCTCATTGGCCCGTTCCCGGCTCCGTGAGGCGGACCGTCTCGGCCGATACCCAGAGACGACGAACAAACTTTCGCTGTGACCGTTTGGCTAAGCAAAACGCGTCGCGCCTCCAGTCTCCATCCCTGGGATTGTCACATCAGATAATTCTCTTTGGGTCGCTGATCCTGCGCTCCGGCGTCCGCGCGGCCACATGGTCAGCCCCAGCGCGCAGCGCACGCGGCCAGAAAAGCAGGTCGAACAAAGCGCACACGCCTCGTTGACCACGATAGTTTCAGCCTGGGCCGATCCTGCGAGAGAGCTGCGCGCGGCCCTGAAGGCATTGGCTGTTGGTTTCACGTTTTTGCCCGTCACACCGTGCCCGAGTGCTGAAGGAAAAACAAGGTTATCGTGCGCACCCCTGCTGGCCAGCGCGCCAGCCCGCTTAGCCGACCGGTGGCGACGCTGTTTCTCGCTGCCCCCTTCTCGTGGCCTTCGAGAAGACTTCGACGCATGCATGGCGCGTGAATGGCGCCCAAGCCCACGCCAAGCCACATCTCGTTGCCCGTTGCTACACGATGGCCTGTGGCGCCGTCTTGGTTGTCGGTGCGCTCGTCGTACCTGACTGCCAGGAGCACCGTGGGCATGGATTTTTTTTTTCATGCGACCCTGTGGTGCGAATTAAAGGCCGTAGACCCTTCAATTCTGTGTCCGGTGCGCCGAGTCTGTTGAGCACTGGCGGTTTCAGCCATTCTTACAAATTGAACATGCCGAGCCATCTGCCTGGCAGCGGCATCCCAAACACCCAAGGCACTATCAACTCCTACGCAATTTCTAGATGCGAAAGAATCTGATCGACGAGTTTTTATAAAGGATGCTATCATTTGAAGCTAACGCAAGCGCTTGTCGCGATGACAAGGGTATCAGTGTCTCCCAAACTTTAATGCTCACAGAGCTTCGCAAACCCATCGAGACATATCCACTGTCCCATAAAAAATCGAAGATACCAGAAAAAGACTAAACACATAGTACGGATAACAGTGGTACCCCATGAAACAGATGCTCAAATAGAGACAAGAAGAAAGTTGATAGAAATACAGTCAACAGTTGGTTAATTTTGATCCAGTCTCAGCCCACAACGTAAACTCATCCAGTAAGGCGCTGTCTGTCCCTGGATCGTAGTCATGTCGTCGTCGCACAAAGTTGATTTAAATGTTTATATCGCTGAAGATTTGTGACCGAATATTTTTGTCCCGCGCGCGTCCTCCCTGATTACAGAGAGCCAATCCAAAGTGATTTGGGTCTAGAAGTTGCCCAGGTTTGCTTCGCCATGGTTATGTCCGTTGCCGTTCCTCAAGCTTGGCTCGCCAAACGTCGCGGCGACGGGTGAATAGTGTTGCTGGTGGTGGGATTCGTCGTGCCTCAAGTACGAATTGGGAAATTGTGTAATGTTGTACGGAGCGCTCATATTGGCCGTCTGCGAGTGCGCCGGAGGAGTGGCAAGTGGCTGGCTGTGATAGCTGGGGAAAGTCGCCGTCTGTGGCGTCGAGTTGATTCTCTGCAGCGACGGCCTGTACAGCGACGATGGTGGGAGCTCGATTCTCCTCGGCGCACCATTGGAGAATGATCGATTGCGCGCAGCTGCCGAAGCCTGGAATCCCGGGATTTGGCCATCTGATAGGTTACGTGATTAGTATTCTCTGTTCAGATTTGGAGCCAGTCGTATTACTTACAAGAGTGTCCGATGCCGTACGGGGCAGAAGAGAGACTGGAGGCAATGCTGCGAGGACCTTCTTCAGCAAACGATGCCGCAGCATCGGTTCGTGGCGTGGAGTAGTCGTCCGTGGGTTGTGTATGGGTATCATTTGTCAGGGTACTGTAGGATATGCTTGTCCGCAAAGGAGACTGCAAAGACTCGGCGCGCGATCTACCTATCGACCCCATCCGATCATAGATATTCAACCGAGGAATCTTGGGATGTGCCGGTCCCGCCGGGTAGCCTGGGTTCGTGTTGTACGGCCCTCCAAAAGGATTGGGTCTTTTAGGGCTTCCTGCAAAGGAACCCGGTGGGGTGTGCATGTAGCCAAAGGGCGACGATTCCGCAGCCGAAGTCGACACAGGGGAAATCGTGTCGGTCGCCGACTGCGGCGGAGTGAATGCAAATGAACTTAGAGCCGGGCTAATACCAGTTGGCGACATGTGCTGGTTATCGGGCCCGCGTCGAAATCCAGTGTCCAATGTCAACGGGCGGCAGCCGCCGCTGCCTGGGAGCTGACCAGGGAATTGACCCGGATAACTCTGGCCAAACGGCGCTGGAGAAGCCAGTGGTGTTCCTCCATTCTGATTCACTGGATTGACCGTTCCAAATGGGGAATGAAGCGCCTGAGTCATGTCGAAATTTTCTGGTAGCGCTCGGGAGCTCATCATCCGTTCGCGGTCATCGCTGTTAAGTCTCTTAAGTTTGGCCCTCCTGATGCGACAAAGTTAGTGCGACACATTCTCGCTTATGTCAGTGTTATGGGTAGGGGGTGTCATTTACTGACCGATTCTGAAACCAAACCTGTACCTGACGCGGACTTAGTCCAGGAATCTCCCGCGACAACCGCTCACGGTGCGCTGCATCCGGATGGGCTTGTCGTGCAAATTCGCTCATCAGAAAACGTGTCTGGTTGTGTGTGAGTCTGAGAAAATGTCAGTCCATAGTATATTTCCGTAGTGAAAATCAAAAAACAACTCTCAGTATGGTGTCACATACCTGAATCGCTTCATTTTTCGCTTCTGCGCTCGTATCTCTGCTGCTGTCATCTCGGGCTTGATCCCGGATTGTTCTGGATCGTCGTCATCGTCCATGTCAAAGTCGAGCTCCTGGAGTTCATTGGCCGGGTCATCGTAGTTTTCAGTCTTTGGCGACACATGGGACCGACCAGATACCGGACTCGCAGGTGCAGAGGCGGCAATTTTAGTACTTGCGGCATTACTCTGACTGTGACTTTCCACGCCCTGGCTGCCTCCTGGGTTAGAACTAATGGAGCTGGCTACGCTGGGCTCGCCATTGAGGCCGTGGGAACGATGCGTAGAGTGCTGAGCCGAATCGAAGAGAAATGGTGAGCTCTTGTAAGAGCGAAGTAACGGAGGCGGCTGAGGACCAGAAAGGCTATCCCCGTTCGTGGTTTCGGCATTGGACGATGCAATGGTATTATTATCAGAATGAAAGTTGGCGCTGTCTGTCTTGAAATGCTGAGATTGCCACCCAGTAGTAGATTGATTTGGAGAGAACCCAGACATGCGAGGAGATGTCGGCGGTGACGGCAGGTTGATGTTGCCGCCGTAAAGCGCTTGCATCGGAACTAGAGTTTACGATGAAATGGAACCGCCTTTTACAGATTTCAAGAGAGGCAATGGCTCTGAGGATAGTTAGAAACTTGTACGATCTCTACAGTTTAGCGAAGCATGGGGGTCTAGATTAAAAACATTGCAGACATACCTATCCTGTGTCTCTTTCAAAAGACGTGTCGAATGAAAGATGGCTTCCCTCAACTAGTGAACGCGTAGGTTGAATGTCTGAATTGCTGGAAACAAAGAAGTGATCGTCAATTCCTGACCAGAGACTCGTTCCGCCAAGCTCAGCGTAGTGCTCGTCTTGCTTGTCCTCGTACGTCAATTTCAAGGGCCGATTTCCTGATCGGATCCTAAAGACGGCTGTTGTGGTCGGAAGAACGAAAGATAGAAAGGCCAGCTCTTGGAGAATAGAGTTGCACAATGGAACGGTCCTGAACGAGAGACGTTGAATGGAGGAAGAACGAAAGAAGATAAGCTCCAGGCTTTAGCCGTAGCCTATTGGTCACTCGAGGTAGTACCCGTTTGAGCCACGATGCCGTTGATCACCGAGGGCATGTGATGCTACAAACCCCGCTGTGCAGTCCTAGTCTTAGCTCTTGGATTCGATAGAAAAAGACGTCCTGGCTAGTGATGTCGATCCAGTAGTGGCTATGGGGGAACAATAGACGGAGAAGGTCCAAAAACAGCGAGCACGCAACCCAAAGAGAAAGTTGGCGGGTAGGGGAGCTCGAGCCTTGCGAATATAGGCGCAGCTGGTTGAACAAGAAAAGGCTCAATGACACAGGCTAGATCCCACGGAAAATTGCGGTAAGCGAGCAGCAAGCAGGGTTCATTAGGGCTCGAGTATCAGCTCGTGTGTGAAAGTTTGGGACCTTGGTCCGAATGCAATTGGAGAGGCAAAGAAAAAAAAGAATATCGGTGGTGTGGAAGGGGAGGGGATGAATATGGAAGCACAATGGGGCCACCTCGGTGGTACTCGAGGAGGATAACTTGCAAGTCAAGGATACAAGTGGGCGAATGATGGCCTAATGGACGAAGTTGGCATAGAGCCAGACATCGAGTCAGGATGGGAGAGATAATTTCGGTTCCTCGGCTCCCATGCTATGTATGGGAAAAATCACAGCAATGAGCTGCAGCAGCAGCAAATGAAAGGTGTACAAGAAGGTCGAGTGAACCTTAACTCACGAGCAGGCGTGCCGTCCGGCTCTAGGTGAAATTGAAGCACACGCAGTCCCGCCAGAACAGGCTTCCCGAGCCCACCGAACTGGCTGCTAGCTTCTTCGCCGAGTTCGACGGCCGGTCCTTGACCAGATGCCAGTCATTGTCAGCCACATCGACTTACTGTTGGCCCTAGGCCGTCTAAGCACGAGGGATATGCAGGTAGACGGACAGGGTTGGGAACAGGCCTGCTGCGGGGTCTCTGTCTCGATAGCAAAGACGCTCTCCAACCATGAGACGAGAAACGGGCTAGGCATTGCATTGTATGGCCTATCTGGGCTAGGATCTCATAGCATGGCGCATGTCTGGTGGCCGATTAGTGTACAGCAGGTATTCTGCCTACATCTCGCTGGCGGGAAATGCTTCACAGACGTAGCCACGGCTTGTATCAGCAGCCGCATGGAACGTCCCTTTTTTTTTTTGGCAGCTTCCAACAGCGAATCACCTGGGGCCTAACCGAGCGGCGCCAGGGCGTGGACGGGGAGTTTGAGGTGTCTTGGCGCCATCTCTCTTGTGCATCAGACGAAACTAGCCCGAGCTGACCAGCATCTGCACCTAGCGCGATCAAATTCGCCCTGCGCGCCGGCCGTACGTACCTGCAATTCCACTGGCTGACACTACTGTAAAATTTCCGGACGGGAGATCCTATCGATACGGGCGGCCAGCAGCTGGGATTGTCTGTCCTGACTCTCGGGCCGCTCCGATCCCAGCTGGGCAACTCAGCCGTCGCATTGCTTTTGCGGAGTAAACTGGCCGACTTTTCGGTGGGGACGTAAGAAACGGGGCAGATGAGACGGTGGAGAACTGTGTTAATCCAAACAGGCTTCCACGAATCTTCCAGATCGACGAACAGCAGTAGTGGCGTTCATGTGCCGGATAAAGTGATAATTGCATATCTCGACGCAGGGGCGATCGACCCGTCTCTGATCGTCCGCGGAAGCCTCACATTATCCGGGGCTTGGACAGGTCCCTGAGGCTGTCTGGTGATCCCCCGGCCGGGTGGGAGGGCCAAAGGTCGGCGTGAAAGAGCTGGTGCGCATACAGCGACCCACGACCAACTCAACCCGCTGTCAAGCGGTTGTTAGCGCACGCCGCCACCACCTCGATCGATTGAAGGGACAGCAGCGGCCCCAGCAGGAGGTGTGACGCAACGAAAGGGGGATGCCTCGCTCCGGTCGTCGCTCCAGAGACAGCTGCTGTTTCGGCGGCGCATCCCCCCCGTTCGCGAGCAAGGCAAGCCGAGGAGCGCAGCGGCGACGAGGGGCCAGAATAGCCGCGGGATGCCTGCCTCCGTCGAAGGTCGGATCGGGTTCGACAATCGTGGTGAGGGGCGTGGGCATGATGCTGGTGGAAATTTCAACAGCCCGCCCTGGTTTAGGTTCGCTAGAGCGGCGGGATGGGCCAGGGGGGCCGCCAGAGCTGTAACACGCCCACTTTGACACTGCAATTCCGGCTCGATGCAGCGAGCAAGCTCCTTCTCCTCCTCCTCCTGCTCGGCCGAGGAGCCTGTCGCCTTTGCGCCGGGCACAGTGAGCAGCTGCTGCTTGTTGGCGCTCGCCCAACTGTGGGAGCAGCAGCTAGCCGTGTGCGTACCTGGATGCAGCGCCGTTGAAGCGTGCGCTGGAAACGCTGGATGACAGCGCACACCGCTGCCTTCGAGCACCGTTTCGCCCGTTCTCGGATCCAGACGCCCGAGAGATGGTTAGGCTTAGTTGGGAGAAGCTCGACGCAGGGTGGCAGCGATGCTGTCAAGCGACGGTATCTCCCGGGCCCATGGCTCTGCCCGATTCACTCTCCCCCATATCCTGGCTGCGAGACTCCGCACAGAATTCGGGTTTGGGCGGTCTTGACACGTTCGCCATGGCCTAGCTTGCCCATCTCAGATCTTAAGGCGCGCCGCTCCGGGCCCGATTCGCCGGACGATCACTGGTCCACCTGATGGTGCTTGGGGGCGATCTGGAGATGCATTGCGATTATACAGGATGCCTTTCCGCAACAGCTACCGTAGCTAGACGTGCTGCAGACCGAACGACGGCGCTGCCAGCCAGGACACGGCGAATGCCGCGGGTAAGTCCCTACTACACCCTCCCTACCAGCCTTGTTCCCCAGACTTTTCGCTTCACCTGGCATCCATCTAAGGTAACCAATCCTCATCTGAAAATGGACCGTCAAGCTGTCTGCGACACAGGCCGCGGCTCTTCATGTCCTACCTCCTCCGCATCCTCAGCCACGCTCATCTCCACTTTTCCGTTTGTTGTTCCTGGCGTCGTGCTCCCCTCATTTGCACCATTCGCGCCTACCTCGGCGCTGAGTAAGGCTTGCAGATTGCGACCATCATCAATCTCGTCAATGCGCGCCAACTTAGTCTTTGACGCGACCCTTAGAGCGCGCCACACCTTGCCTACCTTGTTCTCTTCGATGGTCTTCCTCTCATCCTCCGTGTCTGCCATTTCCAGGTCCAAGTCGTCCATGGCCACACCTTTGACCAGCGTTTCAAGGCTGGGTATTTGACACCTGCAAACACGAGGTATTAGAATAAGCGATGCTGTTGGAACGGGTCTGCTCTTACCGATCGGGCTGTTTGAGTCCGTCCAAACCGTTCGCGATCTCCGCATCCGAGAGAAACGAGAGGTCTATGCTTCCCAGAGGCGCCGGCCGCATGCGTTTGTTCGCACAGGCCCTTTCCGCTCCCACTTTGGCTTCGTGGTAGTATGTCGGTAACATAGGCTCCCGAACAATTGGGGGACAGCTCTCGACTTTCCAACGCACCCAGTTCTTATCCCGGGAGAGCACGGTGTCGACCAACCGATAATAGAACTTGCCGTCCGTGCCTCGCTGTAGGTAATCGGCGATTAGTTTCTTGGTGGTCAAAGCCCACTCCGTCTGGATGTTGTCAGTAACGTGCATTACAGGATATGGGTCATTGCCAAATCCTACATCCTCATCATTGAGCGTAAAATTGAACATCATGGCCTTCTGCACCTTCAGATCAAGTAGCCTCTTTTTCCCCTTCTCCGTCAGTGACAGAAGAAAGTCAATCATGATTAATGCCTGGACCAGTATATGTCTTTGGAAAGCCAGATCACACAACTAGAAGATTCGGTTAGTTGACGGCCTCTTTGTCTTTTTGGAAACAAGCAATATTACCTCGAGATCAAAGAGCTCACGATCCGTTAGATATTTAGGGTTGTAGATGTCTCTATAAGCATCCGTGTCGCCGTCTCTTTTCCTCTTTGGCCCTCGCCCACTACCGGCCGAGTTCTGCTGCATCTCTATTGGAATTGACTTGAATTTGGCAATCGTCAACTGCAGGCCGTGTTTGAATCGACTGAAATGATCGTCCGCAAAGAGTTTGGGTGGTTCCGAAAAGTATTCTTGCAGGCGCCAGAAGATTGGATAAAGTTCGTCATTAGAGACAACTCCCTTTTCGGCTTGAGGTTCCTCAACTTTGGAGTCATCAGCTTGGACCGAAACATCGGGTTTAGTTGGCGTGGTGGATCCTTTCGCAGATACTGCGTCTGATTTGCTTGGTTGCTGGTCAGACGGCTGCACAGTGGCTTTGTCCCCAGGCGTCTCGGCTTTATCGCCCTCGCCTGCAGCATGAGCCGGCTCCGCATCTTCCATCGCCACATCAACTTGTTTGAGTTCCCTGTATGTTGTCGTGTTGGCCGTGTGAAACTCTCCGCGAAGATTGACCGAGCTTTTGTCCCCTAACGGGAACATCTGAAAGAGGAAGAAAAAGACCCGTCCGCAGAAGACGGCATCTTCAGCGCGCGACAGGCGTCGTCGCAGTAGTTCATTACAAGATCGTAATATTGACATAAACTTCTTATCCCATTCTCTTGCCACTATCCGTGTCCGTCGTGATTCTAGATATTGAAATATTGTCCGACAACCGCTGGTTGTCTGTGTGTCGAAGAGGTCTTCTAAGAGTAATACAACTTGACCTGGACTGCATTGTCCTGACTACTTTCAGCCTTGGCTATGAATACGTAGCAAATGTTGAACCTTACCGTTCTCTTCGCATGTTTGGATAATGTCAAGAAGGTCCCATATCCGACCGAATGCTGGATCTTCAATTGGCGTAGATGTCTGATAAGCCTTAGCACCAGTATATGTAGTCTGAAGTGAGATGCTCACCACGCAGTCGTACATGATGTCTTGTGCAACAGCTTCCACGAGCGCATACTGGTGAGGGCCACCACCAAACTCCGCGCCCAAGGCTTTCACATCGTCAATTATTGTAGAAATTGGAAGCTCAGACTCGATTTTTGTAGACTGCTTTCCCTCTTTTGCTCGGGACAGGAGGATAAGGAATTTGTCTTTCATGCGATGCACTGGCGCCACTTCATGTAACGCTTTTATTGCCATGGTGTTCGAGTGTACGCCGTCTTTTGAGGAATGCTAGGAACTTCAAGGCTTTTGAGCAGAATTCGGAGAATGTGGATGCTGCTCTCTTCAGGCGTTGAGTGTCCTTTTGTAATGCATGTGAGTCGGAAAAGTAGGTAAGATGTGGGACTGATGTGGTTATCCGAGAGAAAAGGGTAGATTCATTGGGTTAAGGATATCAGGAGAGGCGCTTCTATGCGGTAGCAAAGATCATATGGGCGCGCAGCTCGCGCATGAATCACCAAAAAGGGCGGGTAAGAGGGAGCTCGTCAAAGGATAACTGTACCTGTAGGTACCTGAAGGTAAGGTACTGATTCCCGGCGCTAGATCGGCACGCGATTTACTAGCGGATCGAGTTGCGGTCAAATCATTGTCAAAAATGACGCGCGACGCGTCCACCCGTCCATCACATATGTTCAGTACGCACTTTGGCTGTCCATACCCACAAAAATTTTTTTCACCATGCCTTTATTAGACGATTTGTCGCAACAACCTGCTGAGCGTGATGATCTCGATGACTTGTTCAATTACGATGTATTAATGGACGATGGTTTGAAAGACACGAATACAAACGACGATCCTACAAATGGGCAGCCCGACCCCACAAGAAGAAAAAACGACAGTGGCACCGGCTTAGGAATAGACGAGGAGATCAAGATCACCAAAAGACGTCAGCCCATTGCGAAACTTGACGAAGCACGGTAATTACCTTCCATGACCTTGGAAAATGTTGCTTGATTGCATTCTCTTCACTGCTTGCTCATTCAACAGAAGCCTAATTTGTTTGCAGACTTCTTTCTAATGCAGGTATACCGAGACTACAGAGAATCACGAAAGAACGCCTAAAGTTTCGAGGCAAAGGACATGAGGTGACCTAAATATTCCATTATAGGCGGGGTAAAGTGACTCACGATATCGAAGTTCTCTGACGTATCCCGACTTCTGAATGTTTATCAACTATGGCTAGACGACCTTTACCCGAGGGCCAAGTTCGCGGATGGGCTAGCGATAATCGAGAAGCTTGGTCACAAGAAGACGATGCAGATGAAGCGAAAAGAGTGGATCGATGAAAGCAAAGCGCGGGCGCAGTATGAAGGCACTCCAGAGCCAAGTGAGGACTCAAGTAAAGACAAGTCAAATGTCTCCCAGCAAGGTGATATCGTCAATTCGGGGACAAATGTGCAAGAGACATTGCATGATCAAGAACATACGCAAGAGCCTGATGGAGAGAATACGGCAGGATTTGAGCAGCCCATAAGTACAGAAGCGGCCGTCGATGAAATGGACGATCTTGACGCGCTGTTGGCTGAAGATGCTGTGACTTCAGGTGTGCAGGGACCGGGGTCAGAGGAACGGAGTCTTCCCCTACGTGACAACTTTGATGATGAGATGGAGGCAATGGCAGGTTTCGATGATCCGTGGTAAAGCTGCGTAGCCTAGCTAGTACATAAGATACAACAGCATTCAAAGTTATGTCAAGCTGTTCACCAATATTCCGTATTATCTTACCCTCCCATGAAGGTCTTAGATGTTCCTCTATACTTTCTGTAGTCCTGTCGCTCGGGTGACGTTCTGATGGTTGACATCAAGCAATTGGTGGATTGTGGCAGGGAGTTGCATAGTAGCAGCCTGATCGACCGCCCCGTGACCGGTCAGTCTAACCTTCCGAGGATTTTTCGTGCAGAGATCGGCCAGTTTCTTGTCCGAAGAGAAATGCAATATCCATCAGGATGACAAAAGAAATGTCGTTTCCTCGGCCCCGTTACCAG
Source organism: Bathelium albidoporum (assembly GCA_021031095.1). Classification (NCBI taxonomy): domain Eukaryota; kingdom Fungi; phylum Ascomycota; class Dothideomycetes; order Trypetheliales; family Trypetheliaceae; genus Bathelium; species Bathelium albidoporum. Next base: position 45,854 of record JAGFVP010000186.1, read on the forward strand.
GCAACTTTGCTGTTATCAACTGCTTTGAACTTGTAACAAATACTAACAACAAGAAAAGTAAGAATAATAAAATTAAAACTAGAGGTATAATAGTAATATTAAAAAGATAAAAACACTAATTGAAATAATTAAAAACAGTTGGTAGCTGGTAGCGGGGCTGAGGTAACGACATTTCTTTTGTCACCACCTGATGATCACTAAGCTGAAGTGGCGTCATTGCCTGTAACCTAAACCCAAAATAATACAACTGCCACAACCCAAAGAGTTGTTCCAACCGCGCAAGTAGTTTAGCTGAAGGTTACTTCTACGTGGAACAGATGGAGCGTCTAACAGCTGCTATGCGGCAACTTCAGATTACTGGGGATTCCCAAAGATCAAAAAACCCCGACTGGATCGATTCCGTGCTGGACGAACAGCGTCCATGGAAAAGAAAAAGAAAGACCAAGATGGCTGTCAAAGCCCAGCTCGCAGAGGATATTCTCTTACCAGCGACCTCATTCGACACAGAGTGGCTGAATAAACTCCAGCAAAGATGGGAGACGCCGACCAGGTATGCTGACTTGTTCGAAATTGCGCCAACGCAAACCCGCACAATCACTCGGTTTACGAGGGAGGGTCTTGAAGGTCGCGTCACTGGCTACAAAGAAATCACCGTTCTCGCAAATAGCGCGACGGCGAAGAACTCAACGTCCATCTTGCGCAAGCCGGCAAATCGTGCGGACTTCGTACGGGGCGCTGCCGGTTACTTCCCGTTTGCGCCTGGGGGCCTCGATGGTGTAGAGGCTGCCGCCGCCTACGAGGACCAACTAGTTCAAGCCAAGGAGCAAGAGCTTGCGCAAAAGGGGAGCGGACTGGATAGAATCATCAGCTTTGGAACCGATGGTGGCCTTCTCGAGATACCTCCGGGCTTCACTCGCGGTCTTGACCTGAATGAGAAGCCCGCAAAACCTACTCAAGACGAAAATGATGTGCAGACTGTACTGGAAGAAGATCCCATTGGGCCCGTCCCCGAAGGCGGCGCACCAGAAAGAGAGAGTAACGGCGTACCGGAAAAGAAAAGCGAAAAGAGCGAGCCTGAGGAGGAGGAGGATATTGACTCATTACTTCCGGTAGAGTTTCCGGCACTGGCACCTCATGGACAGCTCGCCATTTCTGCAGCAGCGCGGAAGGGAAAAGAATGGGCGCACATGGTGGATGTGAATCGCGACATTACCAATTTCCGCGAGCTCGTTCCTGACATGGCCCGAGAATGGCCGTTTGAACTTGACACTTTCCAGAAGGAGGCCGTTTACCATCTTGAGAACAACGATTCAGTCTTTGTGGCCGCGCACACGTCAGCCGGAAAGACCGTGGTCGCCGAGTATGCGATTGCGCTTGCATCCAAGCATATGACCAAGGCAATCTATACTTCTCCTATCAAGGCACTGAGCAACCAGAAGTTCAGGGACTTTCGGAACACCTTTAACGACGTGGGCATCCTCACTGGCGATGTTCAAATACGACCTGAGGCGAGTTGCTTGATCATGACGACCGAGATTCTACGAAGCATGCTTTATCGCGGTGCTGACCTCGTTCGAGATGTTGAGTTTGTCATTTTCGATGAAGTGCATTATGTTAATGATTTGGAACGAGGAGTCGTATGGGAAGAAGTCATAATTATGTTGCCAGAACATGTCACTTTGATACTTTTATCTGCGACAGTACCTAATACTCATGAATTTGCCTCGTGGGTCGGCCGGACGAAGAAGAAAGACATTTACGTGATATCGACGCCCAAAAGACCTGTACCCCTGGAACACTATTTATGGGCCGGCAAAGCTATGCACAAGATTGTTGACGAAAACAAGAAGTTCATTGAAAAGGGCTGGAAAGAAGCCAACGACGTATTGACAGGAAAGGACAAAGTTAAAGCGTCTACTCTATCGGAACAGAGCCAAGGTACACGCGGCGGTGTATCTGCCGGAAGTCGCGGACAGAATCAGAGAGGCGGCGGACAAAGAGGAAATAACCAAAGAGGCAGAGCTCAACAACGTGGGCGCGGACAACCAGCGCCACGAGGACAGGGAAATATTGCCAGAACCGGCAGAGGAGGTGGGAGAACAACAGCAGCGCAAGACCGAAACATTTGGGTCCATCTCGTACAGCATCTCCGCAAAGAAGACCTGTTGCCGGCATGCATCTTCGTCTTCTCCAAGAGGCGCTGTGAAGAGAACGCTGATGCGCTCGGCAATCTCGACTACTGCACTGCTGCGGAGAAAAGTGCGATTCACATGATCGTTGAAAAGTCAATAGCGCGATTGAGGCCAGAGGATAGAGTTCTGCCACAAATTCGAAGACTTCGGGAATTACTTAGCAGAGGTATTGCTGTACATCATGGAGGTCTATTACCCATTGTCAAAGAGATTGTCGAAATTTTGTTTGCAAGGACTCTAGTTAAAGTGCTTTTCGCCACCGAAACCTTCGCCATGGGCCTGAACCTGCCTACCAGGACTGTCGTCTTTTCAGGCTATCGGAAACATGATGGAAGATCTTTTCGGGATCTTCTGCCTGGAGAATATACCCAAATGGCTGGTCGCGCCGGTCGGAGAGGTCTTGACCCTGTCGGGTCCGTGATTATCGTTACTCCTGGGGCTGATGAAGCTCCACCGGTGGGTCGTTTGAGACAAATGATCCTTGGAGATCCCACCAAGTTGAGGTCACAATTCCGCCTCACTTATAATATGATCCTCAACCTTTTACGAGTGGAGGCTTTGAAGATTGAGGAGATGATAAAGCGTAGCTTCAGTGAAAATGCGACGCAGGCTCTCTTACCAGAGCATGAGAAAGCTGTCAAATTATCCGAAGCGGACCTGTTAAAGATAAAGCGGGAACCATGTGATATTTGCGACAAAGACCTTGAGCTTTGCCATCAAGCCAGCATAGATTATATGAGATTGACGAGCGAGCTTCATCTAGCCATTCTTGCTTCACCAATTGGGAGAAAGACATTCTCGCCAAGGCGCTTGGTCGTCTATAAGAAGGTAATGAAACTGACGAGAAAGCTTCGCAGAAAATTACTGACGTGATATAGGACGGTCTACGTACGGCTGGCGTGTTGGTAAGAGAGGGATACTTGAACGGTCCAATCCCGCGAGTCCAAGTTATCAAAATAAGCAGCAAGAACAGAATTTCAAAGCGACAGCACGTTGACTTGCTTCCGTATCTAGACCGATTCAGGAGACGATTCACTCCACTAGCCAGTGAGCCTCAAAACATGACACTAAAATCAGAGACAATACCGCTCAGCGACCTAGAATGTGTGACGCAGACTGTCACAAAGGTGGATATCCATGGTGTCGTAAACTACAGCCAAGACTCACTCACCGCTGCGCGCAAAGAACTGTCGGCAATATGTTCATCATGGACATCGTATTCTTGGAAGGAGACTGATTGGTCCCGTGTCAAGGACATGCATGTCCGCAATCTCCTCGATGAGCGCAAGACAAGCGCCGAGATTGCACAAGAACGCGAGGCCGTCCTGTGCCCGCAACTCGACGAGCACTTTGCGATGCGACATGACGAATGGCTAATTAAGGAAAACATTGCACAACTGCGACAGCTGATGAGCGATCAGAATCTCCAGCTTCTTCCTGACTACGAGCAGCGCATCGCCGTGCTGCAGGATCTTGGTTTCGTTGACCAGAACTCGCGCGTCGAGCTCAAGGGCAAAGTAGCCTGTGAGATCCATTCCGCAGACGAGCTCGTCCTCACCGAGCTCATTTTAGACAACGTGTTTGCCGATTACGAGCCCGAAGAGATTGTCGCGCTTCTCTCGTCCTTTGTGTTCCAAGAAAAGACAGACAATAAACCGACCATGACCCCGGCGTTAGAACGCGGTCGGGACACAATTATCGAGATTTCGGAGAAGGTGAACCATTTCCAGACACAGCATCAAGTGATTCTCAGCGCAGACGATTCCAATGACTTTGTGAGCCGGCCGAGATTTGGGCTGGTGGAAGTGGTATATGAATGGGCGCGCGGCATGAGCTTCAATCGCATCACCGATCTGACGGATGTGCTGGAGGGTACGATTGTCAGGGTGATCACGCGGCTGGACGAAACGTGCAGGGAGGTGAAGAATGCGGCCAGGATTATTGGTGATCCGACGTTGTTTACGAAGATGCAGACCTGCCAGGAGATGATCAAGCGGGATATATGCGCAACAGCAAGTTTATATATGTGAGTGGTCGAATGCACGACGACCACGGTCTGCAAAACCTTCAATGAAGTTCGTACTCCATTGTCAAAGACTGACACTACAAACGCACCACGGTCAACCTCTCATGTCTTCTGTGTTTGAAACATCCTAATCACAGCCCAATGTTGTAGCCAAATTTGAGAGGACTCGCAGTAGTCATCCTCCGAAGCAAACTCCGAAATGCGGTGCTGGCGATGTCTTCGGGGATATCGGAAATTCTGCCTCCAGCCTGGGAAAGCGAGTCATCGCTCTGTGTATTACGCGCTTGCAGATCATTGTCAAATTCTCTTTTTGTCGGACCCTGAAGGATCTTTCACAGATTTCCATCCCAGTGCTCATGGTCCACAATGTCCCAAATTGTGCCCCTGCCCTTCTGTTGCAGTCCAGTATCCAAATGGTAAGGTGTCTCTCCTCCCTGCTGATCATTCCCAACCGACTTCAGTCTTGTCACGCTTGTTGGTAATCTTTGTACCGGGAATCGGTAGCTAGACTTGCCGTGTGAGGTAACATGTTCACACTTGGATAGCATGAGAGAGGCCCTGAGCTCAACTTCCAGCTAGTCCAATTTTTTTGCTTTGAATTGCTTATTGCTGTCACAAGTAATCTACGGACTGTGATGACAATTCCATGAAAGCAAGCTTGTAGGAATTCACCCGATTTGAGAAGTTGTGGCGTGTTCTGGTCTTCTGTGGCTTGTGCCATTGATGATCTCGGCGCTAATTCAGGGGTACTTTGACCGACGCGTGTCAGGCCCTTTTTAGTATACAGAAGATTACGCTTTTCCTCAAGGGGGGCTCTTTGCATCCAGATTCGGCCCTGCCCGTCAAAGACCTGTCTCTCATGTCATCGCTCTGGATCTTGCCTCGCTCCACTTTGCATCTCTTTGTTTGTCGATAGTGTTCAGGCGCCGAGCCGAGCTGACATCCAGAGTTCCAAGGCCCAGTTCTTATCTATGCTCAGCTCCACGCCAGTGCACATGGCGCTTCTCGACCAGCGAGTCCGCCTTGAGATCTCTGTTCTAGGCTTTGAGCAGAGAGGCTCTTTGCTGGTCAGCCACGGATGCTATGTTTGTCAAGAAACGGTAGTTGAGTATATGAACTCGTGCTTTTAGCCTTTGCTTTGTGGGTTTGGCATTCTCTATCCATTTTGCATCTTTCGCTGCCTTACTAGCGACGCCTGTCTTTTTACAACCTTCTCCTATAGCGATTACCACTTGGAGATGTCTGCATTTAAGAAGCTCATCGTGTGTTGTGATGGCACATGGCAAGCATCAGACAAGCCAAGCAGTGAAAGAAATGTTGAATCCAACGTAACAAGGATGTGCCGCTATCTCAAAGAGACAAGAATTCATGACGCCAGCACAAGGCAAGAGATCCAACAAGTTGTCCACTACCAATCTGGGGTTGGAACGGATATGTTGACCAGCATGTCTGCCAAAATTTCTGGCAAGTCTACATGATGAGGACAACATATGGCTAACTTCATGACTGATACTCTTGGGTTTTGCTTACAGGCGCGAATGGTACCGGCTTGAACGAGAACGTGGTCGAGGCATACAATTTCCTATGCCTAAACTACGAAGGCAAACTCAAACTGAGTAGCAAGACTGAACTGAACGAACTCGAATCTGATGAGATCTTCCTGTTCGGCTTTTCTAGAGGTGCTTATACTGTTCGCGCTCTCGTTGGTCTTATCAACGCTGTCGGCATCTTGAAAAAGTCCAAGCTTAAGGACTTTGGAAAGATATATGCGCTGTATAAGGAAGGGAAAACTGCAGATCTGGACAAAGAGATCAATCCAGAGGACGTCAAAATACCTCAGAAATGTGTCAAGATCAAGATTGTTGGTGTGTGGGATACAGTTGGCAGCTTGGGTGTTCCAGATGCTTGGTTCACCGGATTTGGTATTCACAAGTGGATGAACAAGGAACACGAATTCCACAAAACAGATCTTGCCTCTTGTAAGTATTCGTTTTCCCGTCGTTTTCGCTTTCTTAGGCTGTAACACGCCGCAATCTACGCAAAATTCTCCAGGACCAGTTCCCAAAACTTGCACGAGATTCGACGTTAAACGAATGAACATACTAGGCGTTGAAAATGCTTTTCAAGCATTAGCACTTGACGAACACCGTCGACCGTTTTCTCCGACACTGTGGCACCTGGAGAGATCAATGCTAGATGTATGTTACATCTATCTTTCACCTGAACTCAAGCCGCTTTTCTAATAAAATTTGTAGAAGCCAGACGCGCCGAACCTTGTTCAGTGCTGGTTCCCAGGTGTTCACATCAACATTGGCGGCGGCAGCACAGACGAAATCAAGGAGGACACAGTTGCTTTCACAGACAGAGGCGAGCTCTCCGACATCACTTTTGCTTGGATGGTGGATCTCTGCCGCCCATTCCTCGACTTTGAAGAGAACGACTTGAGAGAACACTTCATTGCCGGACACACAGAAAAGCTCAAGAAGCTTAAGGAAGCCATGAAACACAATAGGATTCATCGTGGAGGCTATGCGCAAGGCATGATCAATGATCCTTTTGAAAGTATGATGGCAGCTGCTGGTAGCCGGACGAGGGCCCCAGGGCAGTACAACGACAAGAACCAAATTGTGGCGGAAAAGACTCAACTCGCCAAGGCTGCCCAGGAATTTGTTACCAATGAATATATTCATCCCAGCGCCAGAATAAGAATCACCAGACGTTTTGAGAACGTGAAGGATGAAGTCTGGGGTCGAGCGACTGACCAAATTGCTCTTGCCGGTTTCCAAATGATTTACAGAGATCCTGCAGACGAGAAGTGTTCCGGTGTTACCTGGGTCAAAGATGAAACGGAGAAAGGACTTGGGATACGGATCCCAGAGTATCAGATACCAGGCATTCGAGACGCCGGAAGAGTCGGCTTCTTCGCCGAGCTTAGCCTGCTGCAGAATCGCTATTGCGAGAGCGAGCTTCGAATGATCCAGGACCCGGCCTCGCAGCTTGTTGCCCGCCTCCCTGACGCACCCAAGGGATCCTACGCAGGCGGCATGTTGACGACTGCATACAAAACTGTGCTTGGAGGGATCCTGCCTATGAGTTGGCATTGGTGGGAGAACGACCGGTAGGCACAAGTTTTTTCCAGCTCCATGTAGCGTTCTGTGTTGAGAATGTTCCATGTTAAGCAGCTGGAGCCACTACAGTAGAGAACGGCATACTAAAATCTCTGTCCTAACACTGCATCGCGAGTTCGAATTCGTGTATTCTTCCTGATTAGTTGCATCAGCAGTTTGCAGGCTTCATGAGTCAACCAAAGCTTTGAGAGCTTGGCTCTGCAATCACGCAAAATGTCGCCATTGGGATCTTGACGGAGTAGAATCCCAAACCCAATGTTCATTAAATTGAGACTGGAAAGATTACTGAACCTGATCAAATGCTGCTTCCAAGGTTTATTATATAGCGGGTTGTGACACTTTGGATAAAAGTAGTAATGCGAGAATCATAACATCGAACTGTTTTTATGAAGATTTCTCCGGCTTGGGTGAGAACTCTTTGACCTTGTTATTGGGGTCCTTCCAAGCTGCCGCAACATATCTGTGCAGTATTTAGCCATGATTTCCATGATATATTGTAGGCGCCTCAATGGAAGATTTGACGAACTTTGTATGACTTCCTCTTGCAACAAGCTCGTCTTTACTATTGATAAACCGTATTGATGTGTACGCGAGCGTTTTGCCAACTAGGGGAAAGAATTAGCAGGACAGATCCTCGTACGTGAGCACCGTAATACATTTATCGCAAGTGACCTCCTAAGTAATGTTTAGTTGATGCTTGTCAAGAATAGAGTGAAAGCTGAGACTCACTGCTCGGAGCGTATCACCGATAACGCCGCCGGAATTGAGGAAAGTGACTACACGCCAAATGAGTGATTTCCCGTAGGAAATTAGGTCCGGATGAGCTGACCACTAAGATCAGTCGAAACACCCGTAGAGAACAGTCCTTTCGATGCTACTGCAAGAGAACCCCCGAGATCAACTAGATTTTTCATTAGTCTGATACTGTTGCACGCTCGAAGTCCCTCTGATCCGTACCCATGCTGGCAATGGTACCTCCATGGAGAATATTGAGCCTGTTCTGGACCACCGTAAGCTTGCATCGACTTGAAAAGCGTGATCGGGGGTTTCACTGTATGTTCCTTTTGTATATCTAGCTCGAAATGAACGATACCTGGATGAGCCGCAGTTACTCGTAACTAAATGAGAAGTAATCAGCAAAGCAAGACGTAAATATAGCGAAAGTGTCTCTAAGAAACTCACGCTGTCGAGCAGTCTAGATTTCTTAGTATTCAGCAGTTGATTATCGTTTGTTTTCTCACGAAGCGAGATGTCAGCATATCTACCTTGGCTCAAGTCCCGAATTGGCCCTGAAAGATTGCCAAACCTGATCACATTCATCAATTTCCTCAGACGAAAAGTTTCCTCAGGACGACATACCGAGTTGACAAACTTCAGTGCCGCCATTTTCGAGATATCATCCGGTAGTTCAGTGGCTTCAGCGCTCACGAAAGCAAATAGTCCTTATCGAGCAGGGATTTGGCAGGGAGCGGAGCGGAAAGCTTGGCACCGGGAGACCGTCCGGGAAACTCTCATTCTTTAAACCTACCACTCTACAACCCCCAAGCGATGATTACTAGGTAACAACGACCTCTCGCGAAGGAGGCTCCACCACATCTGCAAAGATGTCGGCGTCCTCTCTTCGCTCGCTGGAATATCTCCAGGGGCTGCCTGGTTCACTTCTGATGAAATTGTACCAGCAGCCGTCCACAGTCCTGGCAGTTTTCAGGCGCATGTTGCCTCACCTAGGTCAGTGGAAAAGCCTTGACGGCGCTTTTAGTGCCCGCTGACTGCATTGGATTATAGCAAAGACTTTTGTCATGATAATGCTATGGACTCCGAAGGATGTAAATGTCGAAGATCTGGACACGATGGTCCGGCCTGATCATAAAAAGTCTGTAGGCAAAAAAAATCTTCAGTATCTTCGTGACTGACTGGAATACAGAGAAAAAGAGCAAGCGCTCTCCGTCCTTGAACGTCTTAAGATCATCGCCATCACGAATGTTAGAGCTGCCACCGGGAGACTAGCTCGAAATTATCGTCTGGAAAAGCAATTCAAGAATTCTTTGAGAGCAGCATTAACTGGAGGAGGATCACACCAGTCATTTGGGGTGCCTTGCGATACACCCGATAAGAAAAAGGTCACGGTCGATTTCTTGGACGCGTTTGCGCAACAGCAATGGGAAGCAATCCTCTACTACATGGTGGGCAGTGCTGGAGCAGGCTTGCCAGGGAAGGGAGATATCAGTCCTGGAACTAAGAAGCTGCTCGAGTTGGGAAACTTTGTGATCATTAGAAAGGCAGCGGCTTCCATCACTCAAGCGGGATTTACGTTTCTGTTGCAGGAAGTAAACGCACAGGTCTGGAGTCTGCTAATCGTCTATCTCGAGAATGCTGAGTCGGCAAGTTTCGCGGGGTTTCGTGCGAGTAGAACCCGTTGCTGATGATGACCAGCTGAAAATGGACCAAGTCGATATGCTCAGCTTTCTTTTCATGCTTGGCAGTCTCGAACTTGGACAGGCCTATAGCACGGAGAAGCTCACACCGACCCAGCTACACATGCTGGACGACCTTACAGACTTCGGCATCATATTCCGGCGCAATCTTGAGTCTAAATATTTCTACCCGACCCGGTTGGGCACGACTCTGACCTCTGATGCTGGCGCGTTAAGAAATTCCAATGCATCACTCGCAGACGCACTGGGCGCATCAACCTCGGAGAAAGGATACATTATTATCGAAACCAACTATCGCGTGTATGCATACACATCGTCACCACTGCAGATCGCCGTTCTGAACCTTTTCACCCGCCTCCACACTCGATATCCCAACATGGTCTCCGGCAAGCTGACCAAGGAATCCGTCCAACGCGCTATTTCATATGGCATCACTGCGGATCAAATCATTAGTTACCTATCTACACACGCCCATCCCCAGATGCATAAGCATAACCCCGTGCTGCCACCCACAGTGCTGGATCAGATCCGATTATGGCAAATAGAAGGTGACCGGATGAGGACTACACCAGGATACATGTTTAAAGAATTCAATACCGCGCAAGAATATCAGGATGCAGCGAGATACGCTGACAACTTGGGTGTCCTAGTGTGGAAGAATGATAGCAAGAGAGTCTTTTTCGTTACCAAATACGAACAATTGGCGTTGTTTCTCCGGAATAAGCAGGACGAGCGGAAATTGGCCAAAGAGACCAGGACAGGGCCAAAATAGAATGGCAGGGCGGGGTATTTTATCTGAACAGGTTTGCGCAACTGATGCATTGGACAGGCATGGCGTTCGCTATGGCTCCATCGAGATAATACACTTGTACAATGTTTCAAGCCGTGTCGCTGGGTAGGAGCTTTGCTGTGATGAATGATTTGATGCCGCGCAATGACGTGAGATTGATTGACCCGGTGCCGGCTTCCTTTCTCGTAGTAGGTGTGTCTATTGTTGCTTCCTAATCGCAGTGTGCGCTGAATCGAGTACTGACCCGAATCCTTTCCGTCAAATCTTGCATCAAGAAACCTTCATCACCTCCTTTGAAACATCGATGACCGTTCTCGAAGCAGTCTCGCACGACTTTAATCTCCTGCGAGCCGGGTGGGAGGAGCTGAGTAGCCAAGCAGTCCGGCAGACACCAGGCAACATGCAAAAGCACCGTGCTTCGCATCTTCCCTCTGAGGACCAAAGCAGCGAGGACCTCAAAAAGCTGCGTCGTTTGAGCTCCATCACGTCCATCACGTCATTCGGCAGTGGCCACAGTTCACTCACTTCGTGGATTCCATTCACTCGAAGGCGGCAAACAACAGATGCTGTCAATACCGCGTCAACAGCAGCCATTACGCGAGGCAAATCTGATAATGGTCTCTTATTCACCGATAAATCACAAGATAAAGAGACTCGTAGAGCACCTATGAGACCTATCTCAGGAAATAGGCATGTAAGCGGACATAACGCTCGACAGCCATCTAAGTCCTCAATACCGCGGAGCAGTACTTTCAGTCACCTGCCGATCAGTATCGAGAGTCGGCAGCCCAGCGAAACACGTCCTTCATTACCATCTTCGCAAAAATCCACTGGTGCGCTCAGCAGGATCCCAACACCTACTTTTGGCGACCTTTCGCGTACGCACGAGCGGGCAAGACCTGTTCCCATGACGCCGAGACGGAATGTGTTTCTGCGACCACCCAGAATTTCAAGTCTCCAGAAATCAAGCACGCAGCCGGCATTACCTACGATACAGGCGACGCCACCATCGACAGGGAGGCCAAAGAAAGAGAATACCCTTGTTCCATTGAACAACGTCAGCCACGACGTATCGCAAGCTTCTTCCATTACAACTGGTAGTTCATTCAAGACATTATCGGACGAAGACATGTGGATCAGGATTGAAAAATCAGACTCAGACGCTGGAGTTGATCAACGCAACTCTGCTCAAAATGTCCCAAACTCAACCCCAAGGCGAGCACCAAACGTGCGAAGGACAGATGAACCCGCTGGTACTTATTACCTGTCACCTGTTGGCCAGCCGATGCAAAGAGGAAGAAGTCAACCCATACTTAGCACCATGACTCGATCAAACCTCCAGCTTGCTCAGCCAGGTCAGAATGCGTTTCAGCATCAATCCATGCAACCTCTTCGTCCACCTACCCCTTCGGTTACTAGAACCTTACCTCCACCGAATTCGGCTACAAACAAGAAGATGTGCAACAGTCCCAGTTCCAGCACTCTCAATGAGAGCACCAATAGCGATCACGAAACCGGCATTCCACTACATCTCACCCACCTCCAAATCTCCATCGCCCAACCTAACAGCTACTGGTCCGGCCGCCTCCTTGCCCTCTCAGACCGCCTCCAGTCCGAGCACGCTGCCTCCACCCTTCGCACCCGCCGCCCCACCAGCACCAACAGTTCCACCCCCTCGCTTGCCTCCACCCTCTCCTCCACCTCCACCAACAAACCTTCCTCCTCTTACCCCTACAAACCCAAACACAAGCCTAAGCCCAAGTCCAAACCCAACCATCCCTGCAACCCGCTCGACGTCGACCTTGGCTCCGAGACTGATCGCTTGCGCGCTGCACTCACCCTGCTCTTCGCCTACTGCACCGCACCCACCGCAGTCGCCTCGCTGCGCGACTTCCAGCGCGCCTACGCCGCCGCCACGCGCCAGCCGAGCTTGGCAGGCGCGATCCCCGTGGCCAAGATCGAGAAGGTGGCGTTGGAGGTGGGTATGCTGTGGGAGGAGGAAGAATGGGTGCGGAATAGTGCCGGAGTAAAGGTTGGGAGGGGCAAAAGGCGAAAGGGGTTTTGGGTGGGGAGGAGCGGCGTGGATGAGGTGGTCGGGATGGCTGGGGAGGAGGAAGCTGGAGGACAGGGAGGTAGGAGTGGTAGCACGGGGGTGGGCACCGGAGGCAGTGGTGTAGGAGAAGGAGGAAGGGGGAGGAAGTTGAGCTTTGTGGAGAGGTTGATGGGGAAGGGGAGGCGGGTTGCGAGTTGAGGTGTCACCACATTTGTGCCTGTGAGAAGGTCTCGTGCGGGATGTTTCTTTTTTTTTTTTTTGGTGGGGACTGATCCACAAGGAGAAAGGTGAGGAGGATACAAGAAGGACGAGAGAAAAAACGGTGGCGGCTGTTCGGAGGGCTGGCAAGGGAAGTATTGTATTAGTACAAATGCAAAAGTTCGCTGTAGAAGTTGACCAAGAGTACTTTCTAGTCAGGAAAATTCAGCTTTACATTCTAGCCCTCTTTCCCTGTTGACGGACATGAGATCATCCTCTTGAACTGCCTTAGCCAGAAAACCCCATCCAGACCCGACACGCATTAATCTACCAAAGCATCAGTGCTCCCTCTCATTTATCGCCATCCGTGCAACCTGCTCCGCCACGCCAAAACTCCCACTCCGCGTTCTAGCATGTCCTTGCTGTGACCGCACGCTCGCCATCTGCTCCTCCAAGCCCTTCCTCCCACTCAACCCGACTTCGCTCGTTCCACTCGGCGATCTCGGCCCCCTCTCCCTCTCCTTACCCACGTTCGATCTCGTCGCATCACGTCTGTCCTCCCTTCCGGGACTCCCGGGACTCGACGGCGTGGGAATCAATCCGCGATGCCCTTCCATTGCGGGCGGCGGTGACGCAGAGATGCGCTCCGCAATTTGCGCCTGCTCCGGCGCAGCGACGTTGGGTTCGGAACGGTGCAGCGGGCTCGTCCGCTTCTGAGGCGGACTGCCGGGCGGTGCCGCCGCCGTTGGCTGGACCGAGTGCCGCCGCGGCTCCGTTCCCTTGCGCAGGGGCTTGCTTAAGAAGCGCTGGAAGGCGGTGCGGCCGTCGCCTTTGTGATCAGTGCTATCGGCGTCGGCGTCGTCGTCATCGTCATCGCTGCTACCTTCGAAGTACGCGTCGTCCCACGTCGAGCTCGCCAGACTGTCTTCTCTGCCCAGCCGCTTCGGCGACTTCGCCGATGCCATGGCGCCGTCACCCTTCGCGCCTTCCTCTTGCCCACTCCCCCTGCTACCAATACTCTCCGCGCCAGTCCCCGGCCTCAGCGCACCGACCTCATCCCGCTCCTCGCCCTCCCCCGGCACCTCACGACTCCGCTGGCCCAGCACCTCCTCACCGTCCTCGCGGCGCACGCCCAGCCCCGCCACCGCCTCGGCGCGATCCAGCTCGCCCGGCTCGCGCTCGTCCTGCGTCTCTGCCGCGTAGGTGTCGCCGAAGTGGGTGTCGCACAGGTGCTGGATGACGGGCCAGCCGTAGGCGTTGGCGAACATGCGCCGCACCACCATGTTGTTGTGCGCGTCCGGCTCGAGGCGTACGAGCACCTTGCGCCACGACAGGTCGCGGTGGTAGGCGCGCGCGATCTTCTCCTCGACGCGCATGCCGCCGGCGTTGCTGTCGGGAGCCGCGGGAGCGGGGTCGTGCGCGTTGGTCTGGGAGGTGGCGCTCAGGTGGGGCGTGCTGGGGAGGGAGGTTGGGGTGGAGA
>JAGFVP010000187.1:0-59944 GCA_021031095.1 Bathelium albidoporum
GGTGGGGGGTGGTGTATCTGCTGACGTTTCAGACGAGTCTGGGCTGGGACGTGATGGAGCCGGTGACGTATCTGGTGTCGCTGTCGACGATTATGGGCGGGTATGTGTGGTTCTTGTACCATAATCGTGAGGTGTCGTACCGCTCAGCGATGAATTTTACCATTTCGAGACGGCAGGAGAAGTTGTATGAATCGAAGGGCTTTGACCTGAATCGATGGACGAATCTCGTGGAGGAGGGCAATGCGCTTCGACGGGAGATTAAGCAGGTTGCAGGAGAGTATGACGTGGATTGGGACGAGAGTATGGATGAGGATGTTGGCATTGCGGGTGGAGAAGCTACGGAGGATGGAGGTAAACCGAAAGGAGAGATTGTGAAAGAGGCTTTGCGGGAAGGACGGAGGAAAGAAAGAAAGGACAAAGATAAGAAAAAGGATAAAGACGAGGATGATGAAGAGTAATAATTGCCGTCCAAACTACTTCAGGCTGATTGATGATTCGAGCAAAGCGAGGAGTTTCAGGTCAGAGGTGGTTCAAAAGACACTGGGAGGAGCAATCCTTCATTACTGATATTCTGAGACTTCTGATGTTTCTATTTAATGGCATTCAGAATGGCCGTGGAGTTAGACAAGAATCCGTCCACTACAGAATGAAATATTAGCAACATCACGTTGAAGCAGGAGGGCAAACTTACAATCCGCATTATATCTCACCATCTGCGTCGCATACTCCGGACTCACCGTCGCCGAAATATCATCAACATACACAACATCAAAACCTTTGTAATAGGCGTCTAAAAACGTCCCCCATACGCACTGATCGGCATTCACTCCCCCGAAGAATAACGTCGTAATCTCATTCTCCTGCAACCACAAACCCAACGGCGTTTGCGCACCCCACAGCCCACTCAGCCGGTTCTTATTAAAGTAAAGATCCGTCCCCGCCGCTACGCCCTCCACCTGCAGCGGATACAACGGCCCCCACGGCTGCGCATTCCAGCTTCCCCGCCACAGCTTGCGGCCCGCAGAAATGTTCGTCCCCGGCACGATGCCCATGTCCGAGCCAAACGTGGTCGCAGCCGTGCCATCGCTCGAGAAGCCCTCCAGAAAGCTCGGCGGGATGGTCAGCAGGTCGAAGTTGTCCAGGCCCCAGTTCGTCCAGAGGACCTTCATGCCGGCGGCGCGGAAGCCCTGGACCATGTTGACAGTCGGGGTGACGGCGGCGCGGCCGGCGGTGGCGCCGGGGGAGAGGGCCGGGTGGAGAAAGAAGTTCTGCATGTCGATGATGACGAGCGCGGAGCGGGAGGGCTCGATGGTGGCGAATTTGCGGCTACCGGACATGGGGATTGTTTTGGGGGAGGTGGTGGGGAGGCGGTCGGAGCGGGTGAGGTCGTAGACGGTGTCGTTGTTGGTCTTGGCCCAGTAGTTGTAGTAGTTGCCGAGAACGGATGCGTTGGCGCTGTCGATGCCGACGGCGGCGGTGATGGAGTTTGAAGTGTCGACCAGTTGGCTGGTGGATAGGGATAAGCAAGCCAGTATGGCTTGCATTGTTGCGAGACTGCGCATCTTGAAGAAGGACTGGATAGCCTTGCCGACGAAATGCAAAAACAGCTCGCAGAAGAGGACTGCTCTTCCCCAAAAAAAAAAGTATTGTGTATCCTCGACCTTTTCAATGAACCGCGAAGGAGAGTTTTTAATGTATAGTGGTGAATGAAGAACTCTTACCTTGCATCATTCTACCTTCATCTTTTATACTCAAGGTTTCGCAAACCCATGCCTAGTGAGCTATCCATTCTCGGCAATGGTGACTGAAGACCTTATTCGAAGCAGCCGGGATAACCGTTATCAGGACTGGAATTGAGTAAGTCGAGAAAACTATCAAAGGCGACCGAAATATTGCAGTGGGGTGTCGCAGCTTCAAACCTGTTTGGGAAGGTCGAAGAGGGGCTGCGGGGACCAATCTCTATGAATATGGTGGCGGTCCTGAATATCATCATAGAACGTCTTCGCGTGCTGTTCAGATCGACTAGACTTGCCTTTCACAATGAAAATAATGATGGATAACAGAAGCCGTACTTGGAACGCTTATGACTGGTCGATCATGATGGCAGGGATACGATACCATTCCTTACGCCAGTGGTCACTTGTTATCTTACTTAGCAAAGAGCTCTTGCACACCTAATTCAATCTTGTCAATAATCTTGGGTGGGGACAGCCAGTGTCGTGGAGGTCCGGAGCAGGCGCCAATCACCTTTGAAGAGCCATCAAAGTGATATCAAAATATAATTCTGTGATGGGCTATGGAGAGAAACTATAAGACGAAAATGCCATTGCACCAGAAAAGAAAGAGGTGTAGCAGACGGAGGACAAAATGTTATTTAGAAGACCCAGTCGTAGGGGAATTTCGAAGCTTTTACTGGGTAATTCGCTTTTTCTGATATACCAATGAAAGTATACACCAGACACGAAATATTGTCGGAAAAGGCGAAGCTGAGAAAGTTACTTGGATGATGGCCATCATGCCGTGGCCTCACCTCGATAGATGACTGGGACGATTTTTATACCGCCGAAGACGTTTTAGCCGCAGGCATGGGCTTGACAACTATGCTAGTGGGCTTCACAACAATAGTGGCGGTCACAAACTTAGTGGAGGTCTTTCTATGACTTGTGTGAGCTTCGCTGTGGGATTCGTGTGGGACTGCGCTTGGCCTTGGCTCGGTGTGAGCTGGACCATGACTTAGGTGCGGCGGATGCGATGGTGCGGGCGATGCAGCTGGTTTGGAGTGAGTAGTGACATCCCAATAGACATTGGTAAAAAGCGGCGGTTCGGAGGTGATCAACTGAGGCTCAGGAGGAATACCACGTGTAATGAGGGTGCGCTCATTGCTTGCAGAGCTGATCAATATGGATCCCGTTGAGTTGGTCGTGGAAGGTCCAAGCTCATAGTCTTGCACTGCCGGTAGTGCGTTGACGCTAACTGAAGAAAAGGCAGCGAGGAAGAGGAAGTAATGCATGTCGCTATTATGAAGGGGCGATCGGGTTAGATGGATGGTATAAAATTGTCGTTGTTGACGAAGTCTGGAAATTGAATGGTACTTGTTTTTGGATGACTGCGTAGTGGAGCGGAAGGAGTGTTGTTATTATGAACGGATGATAGTGGCTTCAATTGCAGTGGGCAAAAAGCACAATGGACGAATAAAGAAAATCTATAATGGCATGAAAATCTTCGTAAATTTCGACGTGCATGGCTGAAATGACAAAGAAAGCCAGAGAAATTTTCCCCGTGCTCTTCAAAGGATCATCTTGAACAAATAAATGGACCATATGGGAAATGAGCTCGAGTAGAAGCAAGATAGGGATAGGCAGCAGATAGACTGCCGAATCGAACAATAGCAACGAAACTCGAGTTGAAGTCTCCGTATCACTTACTGGTTTGAATGATGAGCATATAGTTTTCAAGCCCTGAAAGAGCTACAACAGAGCCCACGCTTGCGTTGATTAGCTAGTGCTGAAGGCTGGAAAAAAGATGAAATGAACTCGCCGTCATTTGGGCACCTCCTTCATACTCATACTCTGTCCCAGGTATCGCTGCCTGGTATTCGCCAACTGGATAATTACTTCCTGGCTCGTGTTTTACCAGCGCAAGCTAGTTGTCCCAAATCCTCGAGCGTGATGTATTCCTACTGATTTTCAATTCTTGCGCAGCGGCTGTATCCCATTCCACCGCCATAATTTCCAATTCCTGCGACATGTTTTACACGGTCGCAAGTTCGATCCTGTTGGATATGCAATGTGCTGGCGGTGAATCTCCGCCACTGTCTCCTTCAACAAGTTATCGACGGCTTCGCTGACTGACCGATCAAGCTCTTGCAACTGCTTCCAAACGAGCATCCATTGCTTCTGCACCCAGTCCATGTCTTCGCGAAAGACGCTGTGAATTGTGGCTAGCTTGGCAGCACGTTCATTGATAGCGGATTCGGACTCGAGATCGATTTCCTCCATGCTGTCGAGATGAATTTACTGGCGCAGCCGGTGCTCCGCAGCGCATGATTTATTGAGTAAGTGTGATATGGCACAGCGCCACAGCAGTCCCCACATAGTCTGCTAATAATACCAATGAAGTTGCACGATGCTCCCGGATTGTGGCTATTACGGCTGTAGACCTGATGCGGGCTAAGGGTACAAATGTAAAGGTTTGGATCTAAGAGTAAAGGCTATACGCCAACGTTGGACATTGAGAAGGATTGAATGATACTCAAGCAGGTACTTTAGTCTGAAGGAGGGCGTGCTTTCCAAGCCTTTACATAGACTATCAGATACGATCACAAATCTAATGAAATTCTAGGAATAAATCCTATATCTCAGTCCAGCATGACATACGTATGCTATCCTACGCCAGCAGTATCATGATGAGCACGCTGATATGCAACATGATAACTACAAAAAGGACCTCCTGCGCCTCCTAGTATATACAATGGACCGCTCGGATATGTACTACCCAACTCCCCAAAACGAT
The DNA here is from genome assembly GCA_021031095.1 of Bathelium albidoporum. Classification (NCBI taxonomy): domain Eukaryota; kingdom Fungi; phylum Ascomycota; class Dothideomycetes; order Trypetheliales; family Trypetheliaceae; genus Bathelium; species Bathelium albidoporum. Next base: position 4,513 of record JAGFVP010000187.1, read on the forward strand.
GCCAAGTAAAAATCATCCTTCCGCACCAATAACAGCATCATCAACCCAAGCACGTTAACGCACTTCACATCAACAATCACCAACCCACGCAACCGCCTCACAAATCAATCAAATCCCCATCCGCAAAATCCGGCGGACTCTTCCGAAACACCACCCTCCCCCTCGCATCCAACGCCGTCCCATCGTTACTCACGCCCAAAAACTGCGACATCGCCGTCGTGCGCCTAATCTCATCATCCGAGACGCCCAACGGGTCGCGAGGCAGCCAGATGACCGGCCGACGCGCCCGCAGCGCCTGGTGCGTAAACGCGTGGCGCACGAGCGCGTCGCGCTGCTCCGGCGTCAGGTCCTCGAGCGTGTCGTGGTAGCCCGAGTAGAGCAGGTCGCCGACGGGGTTGTGCGACTCCGGGTCGAGCGGGCGGCCGTCGAGCTGGGTGGGTGCTTGGAAGGGCGGCTGCGAGGCGGGGAAGAGGGAGGGTGGGGGAATGTCGTCGTCGGCGGCGCCGGCGGCGGCGGGGCGGTGAAGGGTGGTTTGGCTGTTGTGGGCGGTGGAGCGGCTGCGGGAGCGGGGAGCGGGCGAACGGTCGTGGCTTTGGGAGCGGTCGGCCCAGGAAGGGTGGTGGTGTTGTTGGCGGAGGTTGTCGCGGATGTGGATCTTCTCGCTGAGGTTGCTGGAGGGGTGGAGGATGCTGTGGTTCTTGTGGAATTCGTCTTCTTCGGCTTTCTCGGCTTGCCGGTCTTGTTCGGCTTCCCGCTCCTCGCGATGGCGAAGGGTGTCTTCAATCTCTTCCTCTTCTCCCTGGGCGCCGTCGACAAGTCGGGTACTTGCTTCGTTCGCTTTGGCAAATTCTTCATCGCGGCGGACCGCATCGTCTTCAAGAGTGATGGGCATGTATTCGAACATTGGTGCGAATGCTTGGTTGAGCAAAATCTGGTATAGGGCAGTCAAGACGGTTACGACAATCATGATTATAGCCTGTGGCACACAGGAAAGCTTGCCATTCGCATCCTTTCGAATGAAAAAGAGTCCAACCATGCAAAGGTCCATAACGTAAAGTCCAGTAAATAGTTGATTGATGGCTTTCGGGAACAGCAGGCCCCCGGTGTCATTGCGAAACTGGTAGACAAACAGGGCATTGTAGCGATGTGCGATCCAAAAAAGGCTGAAGGTGATGAGGTTGAAGACCATGATGAGTGGGGATATAATGGAGTAAATCAAACCGATGCAGGCAAAATTCGTATAAACCGGGAACAAAGTGCCGCCTTGGTTGAATGGTAAGGTAACCTGCCGGTGAAACTTTTGTCGAGCTGTGCTGTCGTTAATCGGCGCCCACACAAACCAGAGGAAGAGGTGAAGCAGTTGCACAAGCTGACCAGCGCTGATCGACAAAGCCTGAAGGATCAAGTAGGAAAAGAAAAAGTTGGATGCTCCGGGTAGGTATTGTGCCAATAGTTCCGTGATTCGCGTGGGGTTGTCTGTAACCTGCTGGATAATACCGAACACGCCGGAAGAGAGAGAGACCACGAGGAAGACTTGTATGAATAAAAACAAGAAGTAGTATACTTGTATACTCAACTCGACTGAAGCACCAGTGGGCATTCCTTGGAAGCTTGCAAGTAATCGGATTATCAGAGGAACCAGAAGAAGGCAGAGACCCAGCAGTAGCTGAGGAAGAACACCAAGGACTCCCGCGACTACCTTCGGGGGCAATCGTGTAATCCACGCCAGCCAAGCATACTTTCGCAGAGCCTCAATATTGGAAAGGGCTGAAGCGAATGTGACGGGTATTAGATACAAAATGATGAGCGCCACGATACACGCGAAGACAAGCAATGTGCGCGAATATCGCTCCCACCATTTCACTGAGAGGTTGTTCCAAAGAACGTCTTGAGGCGATACTTCTACTTTCCGAGGCGACATTTTCTTTGGAACATGATGACTGAGCGATTGGCAGGCCATGTGAGCTGCAGCTTGGTGGTTGAATTGAATGAATGCCGAGTTCATGAGGGGATACTTGTCTGGCTCCGACTGATCCTTTTCGATTTCGGCGTTCAAGCGAGCGACCTCCTTTCGACAGTAGTATATGGTGTCGACCTTCTTTCCGATCAAAGGCAAAGAAAACATCCATGACGCGACCGGAAGTCGCATGGTTGGCCGATCATTCTCCTTGAGGTATTTCTTCCACACCGGTTCACCAAGTTGGTTTTCATCGAAGTCTTCGTCATAAGCTCTCGGATACTCGGTTTCTTTACCTGTGCTATTGTCATGCCTTAAAGCCTGAGCGAGTTTACTTTTAGAAACCGCCTGGTTCTCCGAGGTATTGGAATCATGCGTCACTGGTCGGATATCACCACTAAACGGCTCATCAGATATCCTTTCGTGCGGTTGCGGGCTTGGGGGATCCAGGGAGTCATCCAGCTTCCAGGGCAATACACGAGTGACTTTTGATTTCTGGGGCTTTGTTGGCGAAGGTTGTGCAGCGGGTAGTGCATGTGCTGGACGATTGCTTATTTGTCCTGGTGGCGCTATGGTCAAGTCGACGCTTGCGCCTTTTTTCCTTCGACCTGTTACTGCTGTATTTCCGATCTCAGATCCTTGATTCTGAGATCCTTGATTCTGAGCTCTAGCCTTTGTGTCGGAGCCGTCTTGACTCTGGTTTGGCGCAATCAGAGGATTTTTGGGGATGGGCTGGTCATCATCAACAGCAAACGTTTCTTCCGACAAGACGGGGGAGTCATCTGGTGCTGCTAGTAAACCTCCAGCGTTCGCAGCATCAACACGTTCGTTGACCTCTCGGCGGACAGTACCAATGCCCCTACCCAGCGTCTGAGGAAGTTGGATAGCACCAGCGCCAATTGCCTCTAGTCCCTCCTTGACCTTTGGCCTGGGCAGGGCATACTTTGGCTTTTCTTGATTTTCCACATCCACCATTTCATGAGCTCCCTCTGTAGCACCACCAGATCGCGCAATCTGTTCTGCCTGAAAATTTGCGTCTTGTCTATCTCTCTTCTTCTCTGATTTTGACCTCTTGTTATCTTTGGCGATTTGCTTCTTGTGTGACTTCACTGCCTTTCGGATTAATTCCGTCTCGGCCGATTCCAGCTGGCGGGCAAGCTTGTCTCTCTGCGATACCTTGTCTTGAAGTTCGTCATAATTCCGGTTCACCCAGATATTCCGAATGCCGCCGGGAAACACATCATAAAGACCATCGAGAGCTTCAAAACTAAGCCACTTATGGGGGATGTTTGTAACTAGAACGGTTGTTGCCGAAGCGCGCAACCGGTGTTGCGGCGAAGTAAGATAGGCTTGTCGCATGCGAATATAAGAGCGCAGTTCTTGCTGGAACACATAGCACACCCAAATGACGACGCAGATAGCCAGTACTAGGTGGGCCCACAGCCGAGCTTGATTATTTGTTGCTACATTTCCCATCGCAAAAGCATCCAAGCCCCTCGCACCTCCACCGCCAGTCTTGTTCACCGGAAGAAGAATAGGTAGGATTACCAAGGCCATGGGAAGGAAGATCTTGAGAAGCATGCGTAGGAACCGCAAGAACATGTAGGCATCAAGGCCGCATCTCTGAACGAATTGTGCATTGGAAACAGTGAAAACGGTTATCAGCCAGCCGAAAGGACCACTTGGTGGCATGGGCATGCGTTCGCGCTGAGGAACCAGATATGTCTTGGGCTCACTGTTCGCATTACGGGTCAGCCAAGATAACATGTTGAAATGGGGCCTTTGAAGGGGAAAATTACTAAAGTCGTGTGAAGCGCAGCCTCAAAAGCAGGAATACCATGATTTGAACCCCAAAGACGATGAGACCGGTGACGATGGAGGTCAATAGCGTACCCACGCTCTGGCCGTTGGTGTTCTGGGCCAGACTGGTAGTTCCATTGAAGATGGAATCATCCCTCTTCGCCAGCGCCAGCAGATGCTTCTGCTGGAACGCTGGATTCGCGTACATGTTCATGGTTCCCAAGGATCAATCGATGGTCATTCCGGCATGCTCCACCTGGTTGTATTTGCTGGGGCAGCCGTGAATGCGAATGGCAGAGTTAGGGAGAATAGTCCGTAGCGAGGGAATGTAGGATAAAATCAGAGGCTGTCCAGCAGGTAGAAGACATTGATCGCAACAGTAAGGAGCGTTGTTTGGGCGGGAAAGGCTTCAGTTTCAGAGGCTAAAGTTAGGAAGGGAAGCAGTGGTGCTGGCCCTTTCCCAGCGTGCCAGATCTTGATTCTGGCACATGCAGGGGGCCAGATTGCGCGTGTAGGCGCGCCCCCATGACGTCGCCAATTTCATATTAAGGAGACCATCGCCGGATCACGTTGCCTTGTGCCCCAAAGCGTGACAGAGAAAATCACACATTGACTCCAGGGTCTTCTATCAGACTGAAGAGTGAGCTGAGCAGCCTCTCAAAAAGAATACAGCTATTCTGACAGCAAGGATTTGACTGAGGGGTCCCCTTTTGTGTGCGGCTACCTCCCGCGCGGTAGAACCCGTAGAGCCGCCTGGCCGGAAGGCTGGAACGACGTCTTTTTTCCTGACAAAACATGTCGAACAAGTTCAGTGCACGCCACGACTCCCAGCTGCCCTACGGATGAAGGCAAGATGGCTTTGAAAAGTATCTGTCATGTGTAGTACCCCGGCGTAGACCATCTCGGGTGCCCCCAATCTCTGAAGCCAGAAGCCACCGACGATCGAATATCTCCCTGATTCTGGATCAAGACCTAGACAGACGACTTCAATTCTTCATTCATTGCGGGATTGGCTCGACATGAAGACGAGAACCTATCTACTGCGAGCGGAAAGTTGTTTGACACTCTTCACATCAAGATCTCGGAACATGTTCCCATCGAGCCATAATCATCGCGAAACGAGAGTGCATGTGATACATACGTCCAAATGGAGCGAGCTACAAGAGACAAAAGCAATTAGACCTGCCTGTCACTTGCATGCCATTTGATATATATAGTTCGGAGCAGATGTCGGCTCTCAAATCCAGCCAATCCCCCATCTTCCGTCCAAGCCAGCTTGCGCAAGACCTGTTACACCCGATGCACATCGCCATCATCCTACCGAATGTTTGCCTCACGAGATTGTCTTTAATGGTCCAGTCGTCAGCCAGAGCGCATCTGGCTTAGATGATCGTGCGCACTATTGAAATGCGCCGGCTTTCTAGCTTGTGTATCTGCCTTGGTGAGCTGTAGAAAAAATCATGGCGCAGTCAAGCCTTCGGGGTGTCTGAGGGTCGCTGTGTGAGGTGAATCTTGCCCTCCACTTCTTAAACGCGTGGCCAGCCATGTGACCACCAATTGCTTCTCTCCCCTCCTCATTTTCAATCTTCTTCTTATGCGCTTTGAAGCTCCTTCCATTCAATTTGGGACGCTTTGCTCACGTTTCGACTGCATTTGAGCTCATTACCTCTCCGGTTCTTGATGTCTCTTCTCCGTTCACGGCAAGCCTTTGGACCATCGTGTCCAACTGGCGGCACCTGGTATTCATGCGGCTTTGGTTCTCGGTTTCTCGGATGCTGCGACAGTGAAGCTTGTGAAAACGGATGCCCTGATGGTAATCTGGAACCTGCCAGCTTCAACATTGCATACTACGGTCAATTTCCTGACCAAGAGTGCTCGGATGGATCATGGTATACTTGCAATGCCACAATTCCACCCTTCCTTGGATGCTGCAAATCGGATCCTTGTCAACTTGGATCATGTCCAAATTCAGATCTCACAGCAGCTTTTCTGTCCAATGATCCAGGGACAGCTGCGTCATTTTCGCCAAGTGGTGGGCCTGTCTCTACATCAACCTCGATTTCCACCCAGCCGTCATCTTCGTCAACCTCGAGTTCCACGCAGTCGTCATCTTCATCACTTACCCCGACTACCAGTCCGGTTTTGACGCTATCAGCATCTCCTCCGACCCAAATCCCGGTTCGCGCAATTGTTGGAGGGATCATTGGTGGCATCTCACTCGTCATTGGTATTCTTGCCATCTGTATCTACTGTCGTAGGAGATCTCGAGGATCTCGAGGATCTCGAGGTCCACCTCGCGAATACATTGCAGCGGAAGAACTACCAAAATCGTCTATCGCTGAGTTGTCTCCTGACACGCTACACATATGTGAGTCTCGTAGCTACGGCAACAAGAGTGTTAATTTTAAGCGTCATAGTACTGACTGTACTGCAACAGCTTCTTCATCGCCTCCGAGATGCTCGAGAGAACCGAGTTCAGCTCCAGATCCCATCGAATTACCCGGAAGTCCCGTGGACCGGCATCACAGCATCCAGCAGTCTGCTGCTATTGCGCCTGCAGAATTGGACGCTAGCCAGAGCTCTGGTGCTGACCAACGCACCCGTTGGACTCGTGACACGATGCAAACAGATATATCACGGCCCAGCGGTCTGGGCATCAGCCACGCGCTCGACTCCACCCGCTTCTCGTCCCAGTCTGCAGTCTCCGAGCTTGCCGTCGAGAAAGGCACGCCGAATGTGGAGACAGGCAATCGCTCAGCGTCTGAAATAAGCCAACCATCTCCGATCCTGAATAACTCACCGCTTATGCATCAAATTCAATGGAAATCAACCTCAGGTTTCTCTACATCACACTTGTCACGGCGGTACTAAACGTCGCAAAGCGGAGGCCGAGATTCTACTTCAAACCTGAATTCTGGCTCAATTCCCCGAAGTGTTTGTCGCATTTAGGTGTCAAATTTTCTCAGGTTAGTTCCATCGGCGAACTGGTGGGGCGATGACATTTCGCAACGCTTAAAAGCACACAAAGATACTCATGGATTTCCCAGAACTGCAATGGCTCCACATTCTTCGGACGGTAATCTTACGGGGGCTAATTGGATTGTGGATGCGACATGCTGAAGACTTCATCTCTGCTTCAATGCCATAATCTTTGGGGCCATCCTAAAAACACAAAGATTGCTTCTAAAACATCAATTGCAAGTCCGGTGTGAATTGTGCCCTAGCTTTGGGACCATCTCGATTGTGGATATGCATCAGCCAAATATTCATAAGCAATCTGTGAGGTCTCTGGGGCATGATCAAGATGCAGTTAGATGTAGCGGCACCCAAAAAAAACCCCCCCCTAAAGGCGCGGCATCCAATTGCACTTTAGCTGTGAGCTTCGTATTCAAGATGTAGGAAAATTGCGAGCATTTCAGATCGATTCTAGACTCAGTTAAAAGATGGAGAGATACAATTCGAGGGTGGTTCTGTAATCGAGGAAGCTTCTAGGGAAGACATACAGCGATGCTCTGGCACATTCATGAGTATATAGGGCAGATGACACTCGGAGACTGCAAAACACATTATCTTGTGTACACGAGCGTTCGCTGAATCATAGAGAACAACATCATAGTGAAGGTCGATCGGGGGGTTGACGGGTTTCTGAGGATATCAACCTAAGGGCAGCGTAGTGCCAGCACTAATCGAAACCTTACCTAAGGTACCTAAGACAGCCATCTTCTTGGCAAATCTGTCCCAAGACGTGTGAGAGTACTGAGCCACCTTGTTGGTTCCTACATAGCTGCTAGGCTTGCAAAAATGTACTGAGAGTCCTTGACTTTTCCACCAGTGTCCTGCTCCGCGTGTTTTGAAAATAGCATTCAACCTCGGCTAATGCGACAAATATTCTGGCTACTCAAGTATTCGATAGCAGTACGGGTTCGATTGATCAATCTATCGTGTTCCTGCCTTATGCTCATGTTCCAGTGAAGTAAGATAGGTTAGGTGGGGGAATCAAGTGCTTTTGTGACATACTATATATAGGGCGTAGCCTGATTCGGAACCTTTGGTTCGAATCTATGCTGATCTTTTGATCTCTGTGGCGGAGTGGTATCATAGGCTACATATCACTTCCAAACAATACTAACCTAATCCATCTAATTCAACCAACCTAAAAAATTGTTTGAATCTGATTGGTTTGGGCTTGGCGTTTGTTACAGTAGCGAAGGTAATCCTATTTTAGATATCACAGTCTGGCGTATCTTACGTAAGGCAGTATTCAGAAAGATGAAACTGACTCAGAAGCCTAAATTAACAAAACAGATAATGGCGGTAAGGCTACAATAGTGTCTGAAACATAAAACCTGGACTTTGGATGATTAGAAGAAAGTGATTTTCACAGATAAGACATCAGTGGCTCTTTTCTACAGCCTTAAAAGTTATAAAATATGGCGTACAAAAGATAGACGGGTTCTTAGTCTTGTATTTGTGAATGATGGAAAGGATACCAAAAATTTATGTTTTGGGGATCTTTTATATACGACAAAAAGGGTCCTTATCATATGTGAATAAAGGAGACAGTGTCAGAACATGCTGCCCTACTGTTTCTTTGTTTTTCAAGCTGCTTCGCCTGCCGGATGCCTCGGAAGCTGATTGTTCAGCAGTTACTGAAGGATTGATCCTATTCGGAACATTCAAATATCTCTGTATATATATTCAGGCAGTTGATCTGCTCTGTCTGGGCGATCTCCAGCTCAATTAGCACATGCAATTGATACCAGTTGCCTGTCCAAATCAATACAACATCAAATTGGAAGGTGGAAATGAGTCTATTGAAGGCGTATCAAAAGGACGCGGTCGGGACGTGTTTTGGAGCAGCAGGATGAGGATCTGGAGGAGGATCTGGAGTCAGTCAACTTTTCTGATAGTGAATGATAACGAATGACCTTATGATCTGACAGAACATGAAGTTGGTTGGTGAAAGCTTATATGGAGGAGGTGCTGTATATATACAGGTTCTGAGCACATTCTGATCTAGCACCTATTAAGAATTGCTGGCAGCCACTAAAACAGGACCTCAAGAAATATTCCTACTGAGATAATAGTGATATTAAAAAGATTGCTGAAACAGCATGGAATAGGATCTCTGATGACTTTGTTAACAAGAGGATGGAATCTATGCCTGAGATATTAAGGACTGTAATTGAGATGGAAGGACGAACAACTGGATTTTAGTGATATACAATAAATAACGAATAGCAGTAGCAAATAAATTTTAAATGCTGTTTTATTTTGGCCGAATTTTGCTGGCAAATTACTAGTAAAATTAGGGGGGTTGGTAAGATGATAGAAATTTGGTGTACGGGTTTTTTGTCACCCGCATGCGCCCCAGCAGAATAACTCACTAATTTATTAGTTGGCAATTGGTCCAATTTCTGCATCCGAAGGTAAAAACACGGTCATAACCTCGAGAGTTCTGGCAAATATTAGTTAAAATTATATCATACAATGCTTTTTAAATGGACATCTTAGAGCTCAGGATCCCTAACCATGACTCGTTGCTTTGCTACATCCCTACCCTTGCTCTTGTCATCCTCATTGGCAGCAACTTTCAGTTTCACGCCATTTTCATCACACCCTGTTTTCACCATGCAATCTCCAACAACCTCAAATCCGATCTCTGCATAGGCTCTCTCGCCTTCTCCAGTCGTACAGTCCAACCAGACGGGTATCCTCACCTCCCGCTCCCACCACCTCTGGATGCCCCAATCCAGCAACTTCCTAGCTGGACCTTTCTCGCCTTTCCACTCCGGGTTCCTAACGCATCCTTGCACAAACAGCAGATTTGTTTCTTTACCTCCCCCAATGTTTCTTTCCTTCAAGCCTGCGCTGATCATGTTTCCTATGTTCCCTTCGAAGACCACCACTGTGCGCCAGAATCCGCGCAAGCTGAGGCCAAACACCGCTTGGAAAAAATTCGTCCGCCATAGCATTAGTGGCTCCAGTAAGTTCGGACGCTTGTGTGGCGGAAGGAGTAAGACGACTGCGGCGATGTTCTCAGACGGATCAGTAGAAGATTGAGCTACAACGATGTCTCCGCCGTATGCGCGGTTAATAGTCAACCAGGCGCGGTAGAAGGCAAGGCGGCGGGCTTGAAGATTCGTAAGGGCATCGTGGTCACGTGGGATTGTTGGGAGGATTTCGTCGAGGCATTGAAACCAGTTATGATTCCTGAGGAGATTTAGTGAAATTAGGGAACCGCAGCAGTGTCTAAGACTGTTTACCAGATAGGCTGAAAGGCATTGTAGAGGATGCGTGCTAATTCGTCGTCTTCTGAAGGGTCTGCTGCGTCACGAAAGACTAATTCCGTAGGCATTTTCAAGCGGAGTTGATGACCACGATCTGGAGGGTGAGGGCTCAAGGTAGGCCTGCTCCGGCTCGGACCGTAAGCTGGGTGGCTGGTCTATCGGAGACTAGCGCCGCACTAATTTACTAGTAAGTCGTCGATCTATTGCTGCTGTCGCTGCTGCTGTTGAGGCTGTTACCAAGACTGCTGCTGAGGTTGGTGAGGCTATTACTACTGCTGCTGCTGATGCTTCGATCATGACAGAGCAGAAAGTGCATGGTGTGCTTTTGGGAGATTCAAACTGCATCGCCTGTGCTCACATCACTGCTTATCACAACTGAATCACTGAGCATCACGATGAGCCAGCACAGTTGAAGTAGTGCCTTAATCCAGCCTATTCAGAATAAGCTGATATAGTCAAACAAGCTGCTGCTGCTGTTTTATATCACCTGCTGCTTCCATTTCTGTACAGGGTATCTGGCAGCGTTTTTACCTTGGCTGCCATAGCCTGAGTCACCATCCTCTTCTAAAACAAAATCGTCTCCACGGTCAAACCACGGCTTCACAGCCTTTTAAAGGATCTCATCCAAATAGATCCGTTTACTTATTTTACTATTTAAGTTTCCTGGAACCTCATACCAGATTAACCTGAATTTAAAGTTATAACCAATAGCGGCCTGGTATGTAGCCGTTTTAAGTTAACAGTTTCTGTAGAATCGTCTGATTCTTAAACACAGTCAAAATAATAGCGTTCTCCAGGCTTCCGTATAATATACAGCTTGCCTTAAAACCCAATCCTCTAATAAGCCTCATCAGATGACTGTACTCGTCTTCAATCCTCAGGTTCAGGATAGCATTTCAGTATAACTGAGGCATAATCAACTCGTCTCGTACGAAGGCCTTCATTAACCCAACCTTTTCGACAGGCTGTACACTTATGGTAATCCATTATTCCCATATGGCGCTCTATTATTCGTCCTGAAACATCAATTCCAGCCTCCCAGCCAAACTGCTGCTAAGTGAGACACCAAGCTGCAAAACCTTCATCCTCAATAATCCGCTCCATCTCACGAGTCTCACGTGGAGTAATGTTAGATGGCCTGCCCCTATAACCTGTATCCTCATCATCTTAATTATGATGCCTTCGTATGGAGCTCTCAGGTCGTAATATCTCTCATCCCTGGCGATGACTGACGCTAAATTGACGAAAAACATCTTCTTTAAAATAATCTATGCCTTTAGCATCGAGATGTTTAATAGCGCCCTTAATTTTTACTCTGACTGGTGTCTTAAAATAAGGATGATAAGATGTTTCTGTTTAATCATCGCCTGCCATAGTAATTTTGGTGTGTGTGGATACGGGGTAAGAAATTTGGTGTGCGGGTTTTTTTTGTCACCAGCGTGAGGCGCTCCCTGAATTAACACACTAATCTTTAGCGCGGGATAAAATTTTTAAAATGGACCTCTTTAATATTTGTTAGAACCCTTAAGGTTATGACCGTGTTTTTACCGTAAAGCACAGAAAATGGACCAATTGTTAACTAATAAATTAGTGAGTATACTCTGCTGGGGCGCTCTCTGAATCAACACGCCAACCCAGAGAGAGAGGAGCTCGGTCGTCAGCGTTTCGAGAATCCACCTTGGCGTTCCTGCGCTTTTCTTCAGTGTGTCAAGGTACCTAAGCTATCTGAGCAGCTGTTTGAGCACCTAGGAAGTTGAGCACCTGCTTCAGCATATGCTCAGCATATACCTAAGTGACTGATAAAGGGTCACTATGCTTGCCAGTCGTATACCTTAGGTATCAGTATGCTCACTGCATAGGTGCTTTGAGTCACCCTCGTCAACTGCGGCCCTCTAACGCTGCTCACTAGGTCTTCTAAGATTGCAGGACTATCGAATTATCCGGAATAGTTGGCCATGGTGTTAGCAGGAGCGGTCTACTAGCCTAAAGTTTTGATTCGCAGAGATCGACCCCGTATCAACTCACGCAAAATGAAAACATCTCGTATAGTGGTGAAATTCTTCAACAGCTACAACTCCGTTGAAATCACTACCATTTAAAAGATAAAGATCCGTAGTGGATCCGAACTGAAATGAGGGACAGATCTAAGATCACGTGATATCTCTATTGGGTAAAGTTACTTGGTAACTCAGCCCACCTAGATTCGGCCCACACCACGATTCGGCCCAGCCATCCCATTTTCGTACCATTAATTAGAATTTGATTATCTCAACAACAACAATTAAATTTGAAATTGTGTACACATATGCTCATAGCCTGTAGCTGCCTGCTTTCGTCCTGTATTTTTGGTGATCTGTACAGGTGGTGGTGCAGCTGAAATTGGTGCTGTTACTGTTTCTGAAGCAATTGACTGCTTGATCAACTCCACCGTAGCAAATAGCTCATTTAGTCCTAATTTAACAGGTTTTTTAGCTGGACGAGCAGCTAGCCTATCCAGCTGCTGTTCCAGCTGCTTATTCTGTGAATCCAGCGCTGCTGTCTCACATGCTGCCTTAGATAAGGCCTTCTGTGTCTTACGGAACAGCTTCTTCGTGCTTAAAGAGACCGCACACGCTTTATGAAGCGCGCGCACCGCTGTAGCAAGTTCCTGTTCACCTTTTGGTGTATTAAATAAGATGGTTCTCGCTCGTTTCCAGCCCATAGGCGATTCTGGCTTGTTTAACAAGCTGTTTGAAGTGAAAACAAACGGTGATGATAGAGGCACACTAGGATTATATGGACAAATACCTGCTGCCTTCCAAGCTGTTTTAAGATTCTTCTTAGTGAAGCCTTCTTAACGTGCCTGATAATAACAGGTTATAAAACAGCTCTTTTTGACAGGTAAAGAGTCGTCAAAGCACGCCAACGCCTCTATATATGCCCTGTATTTACTCTTAACAGGACTGAAGCCACGGAGGTCTAGTGGCTGTAGGATATATAAGGTATATACTGGTATAAACAATAAAACAATCTTAAGTTCCACCTTATAAGTAAATATGAAATCAACAGTTATATAGCTGTGATAGCCGTTAAGGATAAGAAGACGCCATCTCTTATCAGTAGGATGTGTCTGTGGATTAAATACGCGCTGTAACTAAGCTAAACTAATCTTATTTATTATCCAGCTATTAGGAGATGTTGTATAATGCCAATCTGGGATATCATCCGGTGTGAACCAGCTTATTTAAAGGCTTTTCTCTTTAAAAATAATCAGGGGATTAAGGCAGCGTCTAGAGGTGTTAATAGCCTCAATTATTAAGACCCACTCGCGTGTCTCAGGTGTGATCTTAACAGCTGTTCGTTTCTCAGCACTGGCGAGTACTCGTGAGTTCGTACATACGCCTAAGCCTAGGCCTTATTCATCCATATTCCATATGTCCTCCAAACAAATATTATACTTTAATCTTAGCTCTTCTACTTGCTCTAGGAAGACAACAATCTGCTCTTTTGTAGTATTCTTAACCCTAGCACTATGTAACTTTCGTCCAATAACTGTGGCAACAGAAGGATTATGAGATAAAAAGTGTGATGCCCAATTTTTTCCTAAAGGTTTATCATCTCCACTAAAACTGAGGATTCGAGCAGCTATATCACGAAGGCGAGCATGGCTAGGAGGGTGTCCATATACGTCCTCTTCAAGGACCCACTCAGCTAAAAAGGCTTCCTGTTGAGGAGACAATCGCTGCTGTGATTCGTGAGATTTGTGCTTATTTTATTAACCGTGTAGTTGTTTCTTAAAGGTCGTGCGGGGCACACCATATGCGTCAGCGCACGCGTTTTTTAAGGTATAAGTGCCTGCATTAAATTCAGCAATAGCCATTGCAATAATGGCTTCACGATCAGCCATATTGAGACAGTATTGGTGGTGGTGGAGGTGGTGAAACAGGATGGTACCGAATTATTTGGTGGTGGGGAGCTGGGCCGAATCGTGGTGTGGGCCGAATCTAGGTGGGCTGAGTTAATTACTGCCGCATGTCGCTGCTTTTGTATTTTGACGCTGCTTTACATCCGCAAACCTACCACCTCGCAGGGGAGCTTAGAAATCATTTCCATATTCAGGAACATTTCAAAGCCTTGACAAGCATGTCGACGATTTTTTCAGCGCCAAGAGATTGTAAGAAAAAATATTTATAAAGCCTCCATCCACCTGTCATGGTGATATCAAGCTACAAGCATCCATTTCCTCTCAGGCTTCACGGGAAAACAGCAACATCATTTGACTCGCTTTGCACTCATAACACTCGGCATTACAACTTCGATACCGACTAAACCATGTCCTCGTATGTGGTGACAGGTGCAAGTCGCGGATTGGGTGTAAGTTATCTCCTACACTTATACAAAATTCCTCTTGTACTCATGATAAAATACTGATAGTATGCTTTTGTCGTGCATCTCGCTTCTATACCCGGCAATACCGTCATCGGTCTTGTTCGCGATGCGGAAACAACCCGTTCTCGTCTCGCGGCTGACAGTGTCAATAATATCACCGTCATCCAAGCGGATATTACCGACCGGACGGCTTTGAAGAAAGCCGCAGAGGAGACCTCAAAACTAACGGACGGGAAATTGGACTATCTCATCAACAACGCTGCCAAGCTGAGCACCATCAGCGGCTTCAAGACGTTGGGAGATTTGTGAGACCTTCCCCTCCATATTGCTGTCCAGTTCAGGGCTGACAAAGAAATCCCCAGCAACGACGACCCCGAAACACTTGAAGCCGATCTGGTCGACTCTTTCCGTGGCAATGTTGTCGGCACCGCTAATGTCATCAACGCCTTTATTCCCCTCATCCAGCGCGGCACCGCAAAGAAGGTCATCAACATCTCCACTGGAATGGCTGACATCGGTGCGCATACCCCTAGCCCCTAATTGCTCACATCCTCCCCCAATTCCGTTCCACCTTTTTCACTTTTCTTTTTTTTTCCCCCCCAAATTTTTCACTGACGTAATATGTCCCCATCGTAACAGATCTGATCAACGCCTTCCACGTTGCCGTCGGAGCACCCTACTCCATCTCCAAAGCGGCCCTCAATGCCCTCACGGCCAAATACCACGCCCTCTACGCATCGCCTGCCCTCCCGCCTTCCTCCCGTATTCTCTTCCTTTCCATCTCCCCCGGCGTCGTCGCCACCAATGAGAGCGGATTGCCGCCAACGCCCGAGCAAGTCGAGGGCATGAAGGCGATGTTCGCGCAATTCAAGGAGTACGCGCCGGACTTCACAGGGCCGATCAGCCCGCAGACGAGCGTGGAGATGGTCCTGCGGGTGGTGGAGGAGAAGAGCGTGGAGAAGGGGGATGGCGGTAGCTTTGTGAGCCACAAGGGGGATCAGAGGTGGTTGTGAGGGGGGGAAATTCAAGGATTGAACGTAGTCGCGGACTAGGTTTTGTAGGATGTGAACGGAACTTCGCAGGTATATTTGTTGAGTGTCAAAGTTCTTTTGCTTCATTGGAAAAAAGTTATCTGCCACTATGAGAGTTACAATTAACTGGATTTGTTGGCGTTTATGCTGAAACCCTTGATTTGATTGACTCTCTTGGGCTAGGTAGATCTAAAGTAAGGCCATTGAGGATACCTGCTTATTCTTAGTTTACGTCCTGCTGAACTCCTATCTATGGTCTTTGGATAGTTGTTGCTGGGATTCCCTAGAATACATTATGTGATGGTTACAAATCGGCCACCTCCATCTGTTGCCTCTTGTCAATGCATTCATAAAAGTTTGAGAACAGTTGTTCGATATTTCTTCCTATTCGTGCCTAATGAAACCTGCCTCCTCAGCACCCAAACATCCAACTTAGGCGGTGCGCTCCTTACATTTCCAGGTGTGCTCCATACACGTCTCCGGAAGGCCGGAATAAGTCTATGTCGAGCTATTTTAAGGAAACAATCGGGTTTCCGTTCCAGTTGGCCACGGGATGCTTGTCATGGATAGGGCTCCCGGTAGAGCTGGAAGCTCACCACCACTCGGTGGGTAATCTGGGCGTCATCCAACATTTGTGGAGAAGATAGCTAGTTGCGTGACGTTGTTTCATGCACGGCTATCGTATCAAAGTCCTTTGTTTCCGGTGCCATGTACAGCGTCAGGTGCAGTGATCGCCTATTTAGTTCTGTCTCTGACAATCAGCTTTCTAAACTCGTAAGGCTAGCAGCTGTTGTATCACCAGACCCAGCCCCGACGCCCGCAGTATTGGGTTTCACTCCAGGTCAGGCGAGGACATGTACTTTCAAGCCGAAACCGCTCTCAGAGTATGCAGCCTTGTGGCGGCATGTATTAAATGTAGCACAGTCAGACCTACATAGGTCCATTTCAAGAGTTTTGTCTCGCGCGAAGACTTGGCGGGTGACACAGTTCAACCTAATATTTGTTTGGATTTTTGAGGTTATGACCGTGTTTCTACCCTAAAGTGCAGAAAATGGACCAATTATCAACTAATTAATTAGTGGGTATATTCTGCTGGAGCGCTCCCCGAATTAACACGCCAGCCTCTAGCGCGGGGCAAAATTTTTGAAACGGACCTCTGTATAGCAGCAAACGACAGTGCCAGAGCCAATTGCGGCTGTGGCTTTATGCCCGTGTACACATAGAACAAGCAGGCACCCGTTTGTAAAGGATCTTGCCGCTCAGCTTTCCCTGTGAGCAACCGACCTGCTCGATCAGTGTTACAGCTTTCGATCATCGAGCTCGGCAGGCATCGATCATCGGCATCGACGGTTCTCCTCATAAAGGCTTCCGCAAACGGCAATGGAAACCAACATCTCGATCTTAGCGTATGTTCGATGTGTGTCTTCGTTTTGGGCCTTAATCATACACATGCGAGCCTCCACTGGGTCATTGCTGTGCGGGAAAGGTATTGAGACGTATCTAGTTCGAATTACTTGGAAACAGTCGACAGCCTTTGATACAGTTGTCTTTCACATCTTCAGACCACATTCTAGCCCGTGTTCCATCTCCAGATACCGTCTCATCTCGACCGGCAAAATACAGGGCTGCTTGTATCACCTGTGGTGTCAGCAAAGTCAAATGTCCTGGCGGTGGTCCCCCGTGTACTACGACCTCACAAACTCTTACTGCCCCACCGGCATTTCTTTTGTCACCCTCTGTTGCTGGGTTTTGTCATTAGTCATTCCGCTATCTCCCCACCTTCTTCCCCACGCTGTGACCTTCCGGTCCATATCCCACCTCACCCCCACTACCACCAACCCAAGCACCCAACTCACTACCCATGCCAGTATGCCCTCCACCCACCCTCTCCGCTCACCTGCTCCCAATCCCGCACACCAAACAGCCCATGTCATCCACCTAGTTGTAACCACTCCTCCACCACTCTCCAGTTCCTTGATCGATGAGCTTGCGCATTCGGCGGCACTTTCTCCCTCGTCCCCGTCCTCCAGCATCTTCGTGATATCCGTCTTTATCAAGTTCTCAGCCTCATAGCCGGCTGTATTGATAGTAGCAGGATACACGGTGTGGACGCGGACACGGGGGAGCGAAGGGTGCGCGCCGGCATAGAGATGCATTTCTTGTGCGAGGGACTCGGCAAGGGATCGGAGAGCGAGTTTGCTGGGGGAGTAGGGTGCGTATCCAGTAAAGGTGAGGAAGGAGACGAATGATGAGGTGAAGATGAGATGCCGGGGGAGCGATGTCTTAGGAGGTTTGGTGGTTGTGGATGCCGGCGTAGCTGCCGCCTCATCCGTCTTTGTCCCTACGCTAGGTCGCAACCAGCGATTTAGCACGGCGTACGCTACATACAGGCAACTAAAGTAGTTACTATCCATTTGATCTTGAAATTTGTCGATGGGCGTGTCAATGAACAGCGAGGGGTGTGAGTAGCCTTGGCAGCACCATACGATGTCCGGGGGATTGCCGTTGTTCCAGGCGGTGGCCTCGGCCACGACGCGCTCGCATTCCGTAGCGGAGCGGAGGTCTACACTGACATAATGAAAACGTTGAACAGAGGGGGACCGGGCACCTTGCTAGACGTAGAATGTGAGCAGCAGTGAACCATAGAAGCAGTAGACGCGGAAACAGGAACATACAGAAATGTACTCAATGCCTGCCTTCAGGTTTTCGACATTACGCGCAGCAATGATAACGTTCGCGCCTTTCTCAGCGAGTTGTCGCCCGGCCTCCAAGCCAAGGCCAGCTGAACCGCCGGTCAAAAGTATTGTCTGTAATGTTTGCAAGTCAGTTTACTTCGCACCCACACTCATAGATTAGAGAGCATCACCCTGCCTTCAACCGGAAAGCTTTGTGTCGAAAGGCCTGAACCCATTTTCTGATTTGGACGCTCAACGCGCTCGAAGGAAGTCTGTACAAAACGACACCAGTAACAAGCAGGGCACCAAGTCTACAGAGGTAAGTTAGGTGCTGCCCTTTATGAATGATTCAAGATGCAATAAGGCTGTGCTGGCCATCCCGAGCGAGAGCTGCAGCGCCAGGCAAGCACTTTGCCGCTTAGGTGTCCTGAATCGAATGTGGAGGTTGGGAGGGAGCGTGCCTTGTTTTTGTAAGGATCGCACCGTCCAAGCCCCTTCCGTCCGTAATGAAACACTGCTTACAGTATCCCATTCCGTATCTTTTGAGTAGGTGCCCTAAACTTCTGAGTGAACAAACATATCAAATAAGTTTGAGAGTTACCGAATATCTGTACAGGATAAGTCCTCATGCTTGTATTCTTCATACGCAAGCTCGGAAACCTCGACTCTGACACCCTAACCCTGACAAGATAAGAGATAAAAGTCTGAAGGTGCAAAAGATTGAGATTCAGTTTTACCAGGACAATCTCAGCAAAAAGGGCTTATTACTAAGTGTGTCCCTTACAAAAAGCAGGTGCGCTTCTTACAAGCCTCCATCGAAACTGCTCCAATCAGCTTCCTCTACCATCATGCAGTGATGCCAACGAACCAGCACGCACCCAGAAGCTTCCTGTGATGCAGGGCAATATTGAATTGCTAAGCGCTGCAGCAGACGCACTCAAAAGGCTCAGGCCTGTGGAATGCTTCTAACCAGGCCTTGCTCGTTTACCTAGAAAATCCTCACGCAAGCTTATCTTCCTATATCATCGGATGAAATAAACCTTGACAAGCTTCAGTACGCGTCTGCTTACGATGGACTCCTTAGCCCCAACATTGAAGTCTTTAAGGTACCAACTAATTTAAGATCAGGTCGTATCTAATGCATACCCCAGAAAATTGACTCTTGGCTCAGCGACGCGCTGTACGCACTCAGTCCCATGATCGTCCTCCCAGGGCGTGTAAGACATCATGGTCCGATCGAGACATCCTCAATCGCGCTTTCGGATAACTCTTTCTGGACGTGCATCAAGTCCGCATGCTGCAGTGCGGGCTAGAGCGAACAGCATAATTGCTGGAATGTGATACAGGAATGTAATACAATGTCTTTAGATGCCTACAGTAGCCTTGCTGAAAGGCAGAACATTTGTCTTACCGTCAGGCCGTCATGTCTGCTTCTGTGACTGGCGCTCGCGCAAAGTTGTGATGCACATGCGCGACAAAGCCGACGCCGCACTTATCTGGATACATTGAGGGCTGAATCGAGATGCTCATCACTGATCAGCACTGTGCTACTCTATTTCCCTTATAAATTCATGCGAAATGTCTTTTGTCGTTCACCCAGATTCGCTTCAATCTCTTTCCATTACGCTACTACAATTCATTGTGAATGACAAATTTTTATTCAACAACGGGGCCCAGTCATGACTGTCATTGTACCACCCAACGACGGAACGCCGACGAGTACAATAGCTATCAGCGGGCTAGTCATCGTTATTGCAATCATCTTTGTGGCTCTACGCTTCTACCTCCGCATCTCCACCAAAGCTGGTCTTGGATGGGATGACTGGCTTCTTCTTGCTTCTGTCATATGTACCATATTGACAGCAGTTCTGGTGCTATGGGCCAGCGCAGTCGATCCTCACGGCGTGTGGGCGTCGGAAGCAGTTGACCCATCGTATCAATTCGTCGATATCGACATATTCTACGTTAAGCTCACATTTGCTGCTTCAGTTCTATACTTTTCCATTGCCGGTTCCACAAAGCTTTCGATTCTGTTTATGTACAATCGAATTTTTGCTGTCAGCAGGCCTTTCAGACATCAGCTTTACGTAGCAAGCGTTATGGTTGCAGGTTGGTGGATTGGTTGCACAGTAGCCACCCTGACGGATTGTATTCCTTTGAAATATACTTGGATCAACGCACTCGATGATCCGAAACATTGCTACAACTTCAATATATATTGGATGGCTGCGGGTGCCGTTGAAGTGGTAATCGATGTTTTGGTTCTTTCATTACCAGTGCGTGCGGTGCTGGATTTACAGCTTTCGCCGCGAAAGAAAGCCACTGTGGCAGTAATCTTCTTGCTGGGGGGATTGTAAGTTGCTAAGTCATTCCTTTGTTCTAGAAGACCCCGAGGATATGTATGTTGCTAACACCGTCTTCAAGCGTTGTCATAACAGGCATTGTACGGACGGTTCTTGGCTATGATCCCGGTCATCGCGAGCCATCTTACTCACGCGTTGAAGTCTGGACGATGGTCCATACATCTTTGGCAATCATCTGTGCATGTCTGCCTATCCTGATGCCATTGGTCTCCCTGCTTGCAAAGGTCATTGGAGATCCCTCCAAAAAGTATCTACACAGTTGGTATGGCGCTGCAATCAATAAGACTGGAGGAAAGCGTTGGAAAAGATGGCGCGGTCATCATGTCGAGGAGCTTAGCTCGGGAGAGCATGGCGACGTGGGGTCTTTTCCGCAACGAAGTACAACAAAAAGCTATGCAGGCTGCAGCACAAGACAAGGAAATCAAATCTGATGAGCAAGGGTTAGGCACTAGTAGAGACTCTACATAGCAGAATAGCGGAGTCATTGCCTACATGCTATTCAAGTACAAGATGGTTGCTTAGCGTATGCAAGGCTCCGTCGGGGTATGAGTTCCACTCGTACAGAGGTCCATTGCAAAACTTTTGTCCCGCGTTCAAGGTTGGCGTGTTAATTCGAGGAGCGCCCCAGCAGAATATACCCACTAATTTATTAGTTGACAATTGGTCCATTCTCTGCGACTCAGGGTAGAAACACGGCCATAACCTCGAAAATTCTAACAAATATTACAGAGGTCCATTTCAAATTTTTTTTTCCCACGCTTAAGAGTAAGATCCTCCGTTAATGATGAAGTGAAAAAACCGACCGCCTCTATGCCTGCTGGCGTCAAAAAGACAGCTACTATCGACTGTCTGTATGTCTCTAATACCAGCTGCCGCGTTTCCGGTGTCAATGTTGCTGATTTCAATGACTGAATGAACGCGATTACTTCGCGTACGTTCTCTTAAATTTCAACAAACGGAGGCAAGGAATACATTCTGGCGATTCGACGTTCGAAAAAATTGCTGAATACCGCCGAGTAGATGGAGAGGCCAATAAGGCCCCCAAACAAGCGAAATGATACCAGGATACCGGCCGCGTGCTCGGAATTATCCACGTGGGAAACAGTTGCCTGCATCGGCATGACAAGAATTGAGAGGAGAGTACTTATGCCAAGACCAGCGACAACCTGAAGGCTGTAGATCAAGGCATTTGATGAAGAATCGTCCCATAGAGTCCAAAGACCAACGCCAACTGTCGCAAATACCCAACTGACAATGACGCCCCAGCGGTAAGGCCGGATAAGGTCTACAACCACAATCGATATGATACTAGATGCGACAATGGAGACGCCGACGGACAGGACAGGGACAGCGGATCTGGATGGAGACTCAAGACGGACCGCTTGGTAGAAAAGTGGAGCATATAGCATGACGGTATACATCATGACACCATGGATAAAGGATTCGACTATCGTGACAGGGGCAGTTCGGCCGCGAAAGATGCGGTATGGAAATACTGGTTGAGCCGGTCCGGACTCGTAAAATCCAAGCGCAATCCTATCTGAACAACTGTAAATCACCTGTTGAAGCGCCTGTTGAAGCGCCTGTTGAAGCGCCTATTGAAGCACTGTAGGAGCACCTGTTAAAGTACCTGCCTCAGCAACGGCGGAAGCATCTGTCCGAACAGCTGTGGAGATATCTGTTGAAGCACCTGTCTGAGCACCTGTCTGAAAAGCTTTGCAAAAGGTAGGTGAACAGGTGCTCCAACAGGTGCTTCAGCGGGTGCTTCAAACAGCTTCAAATTGCCTCGATATGGTAATTTTGACAGCAGTCGCTTGTTCCCACAAATTTTGACAGAAAAAACTGCTGTTTACAAGCAAATTTGTGTGTGCGGTGCAATTTTGGAATCGGTGGATGCTGGGTTTTGAGAGGGTAGCCGTTATGGCGCACCGTCGTAACATGCTGTAAGCATGTCAATTGAGATATCCAGACATTAAGGTTGATTGTTCGTGCACGGATTCTAATTTTTTTTTGACGGTCATCCACCGCTTCGAGGAAGCTCTTTTCCAATAAGATCGGCATGCAACGCCTATATCTTTCGTAATTAGCGTTCCAGATCGACATATTCTTTGGCCCCTGCTTTTGAAGCAAGTCGTATGCTTCTTTTTTTGTTTTCTTAAGTCTCAGCAGGTCTGGATTGACGAGAGGTTCTGAGCCTGATGAGCCAAGACAGGTTTTATGGCAATATATCTAGAAGCAAACTTGCAAAGAGAAATTCTCTCCAATTGATTCTGTACTTTATCACATACGCTAATGTATACCAGAGCGACGGAATCAGCATAAGCAGATTTACCCGAGAATGAATGTCGCGTATTAAGAATCGAAATTCACGGCCGTGACCCAAAACTAAGATTGCCGATATTCCTCACTGACGCGCTTTGCTTGCCTTCGCCACGAGAAGTCCTACTTCAGTCAAATCCGCCGCTCCCATGATGTCGAATATGGCCACGTCTGCCTCGAGCTCCTTCTGGAAGAAATTCCTCAACTCGATCGCCAGGAGCGAGTCGACACCAAGAGCGTGCAAGGGCTTGGAAATATCCACATCCTCAGGCGATACAGCGAGAGCTTTGGTCAACAGCCGCACAAGCCCGTCCACCACCACGCGAGCGGCATCCTCGAACGTGGGTGCCTCCTTGAATAAGACAGCTTCGTTGACCACATCAGATTCGTCGGCCATGCCAGCTGCTTCCTGAGACTTATCCGTTGAGAGCTGAACCCAGCGGCTGAAGATCCTTCTCCGTGTCCACTGCTTGATCAGGATTTGCATCTCATTGATGTTCGGGATGCTGAAACCGGTAATGACTTGCTGCGACGAAGCGGTGTCGATCGGAAGTTTGGGGTCGCAGTAGTAATCGAGCAGGGCCCGGATCTCTCCAATCGAGACTGGCGAGAAGGAGTTGTTGGCCTCGAAGGAAGCTTTGAGGACTGAATTTTCTGCCACAGCGCCTTCCGCCTTTACCCATCCGAGGTTGATCGTGGTAGCCTTTTCGTTCTGCCGAGCCCGATGACGCACGAACTCATCCATGTATGCGTTAGCAGCAGCATAATTGGCTTGGCCGCCATTTCCAACGATACTGCTTATCGAAGAAAGGCATACAAAGAAGTCCATTCCCCGAGGTAGTAGTCGGTGGAGGTTCCATGTGCCTTTAACCTTGGGCTGGGTTGCAGTAGTCCAATCCTCGAAGGTCATATTTGCGAGAGTGACATCCTTGAGTCAGGTTAGCATGAAATAGGGCCATCGGAAGATTACTTACCCTCAGAACCATGGCTGCTTGTATGCATCCCTTGACCGGCGGCATCGCCTGGCTGCACTGTTGAAGAGCAGCAGACAACGATTCTCTATCATTGACATCACATGCCGGGCATGCGACTTGAACATCGAGAGCCCCAAGTTCTTCGGTTAAGTCTTTCGCTGCACGGGATTTGGTACCAGATCGACTGAGAAGAATAAGGTATCGTGCTCCTCGCTCGACCATCCAACGAGCGATGTTGCGCCCAAGACCACCTAGACCTCCAACTATTACATAGGAAGCCGTGGTACTGAAGTTATATGTGTGCTTCGTCGTGATGGTAGCCTTCTCAGAGTTAGCAGAGATTTTCAATAAAATCAGCTCAACCTTACCTGAACCAGATCTGTCTTTCTCATCTCAATGATCATCTTGCCATAATTCTTTCCACTCTGGAATAGCCTCAATGTCTCTGGTATTTCAGAAACGCCAAATGTTTGCATTGGACTTGGCGGCGAAAAAACATTTTCCCCGAGGAGACGCATGACGGCAGCAAGACTTTCCTTTACAAGAGAAGGCTGCTCCCTTGCTATCACGTTCAAATCAACTGCATTGTAAGAGCAACTCTTTCTGAATTCCCACATTGGCAGTTGATTGTGGCCAAGGATATCGCGTGTTCCAATCTCGAGGAAGCGGCCGAGCTACAGCAAATTAGCGGTGTGCCGGAAAGCATGCAAGGGATATTCCACATACCGGAGCGATACATTCCCATGTTGCCTTGAGTTCTCTACCTCCAAGCGAGTTCAAAATCACGTCAACGCCGCGACCGTTCGTTGCTCTCATTATGCCGGACACGAAAGAAGTGTTTCGACTGTAGAAGATATTTTCTTCGGCTATGCCGTATTTTTCCAGCATAAGAGTTTTCTTGTCATTCGATCCCACAGTAACAAAGACGTTAGCTCCCAGATATTTCGCCACTTGAATTGCAGCTTGTCCGGTACCTCCAGCTCCGGCATGGATCAAGACAGATTCACCGGATCGAACTCTGCCCACGACATATAGACAATACCATGCCGTCACGAACGTGATGGGAATAGAGCTGGCCTCGGCAAAAGAAAGAGTATCTGGAATTTTGACTGCAAAATCAGCCGGACCGCGCGAGTAGGTTTGGTACGAATTCTTGAACATGCAAGCCACGCGATCTCCAGGGCTGAATCCAGAGTCTTGACTGGCTCGGCTGACGATTCCAGAGCATTCGATGCCTATGAACGTTGTTTCGAGCTGTCCGAGCACAGTAAGGCAATCTCTAAAATTGACACCTACACATTTGGTCTCAACTTCGATGTCACCAGGAGTTAGCGCGTCGTCGGCGCTGGCGTCTTCGACAAAATGCAAAGAGTCCAAGCTTCCGAGTGAGCCTATGCGCAATGCCAATGGCGGACCTTGGCCAAACTCCTGTTTCGCTGCTCGGCTCAACGTCATCCGACTTTCTATTGTGCGACTGAGGGCTGGGGCAGGTGTAATTCGAGCAACGCATAGGCGATTATCCCTTTCCTGGTACTCCGGTTCAAAATCATCAGCAGAAAGAGACTGTAAACGGTTGAAGATGCGTAAGATCTTCTCTGTCGTTCGTGATCGTGATGAAGAGTTGACTTCCAAAGCGAGAGTGACCAATGCCAACTGTGGTGTCTCCGTGAGGGCAGTCCTCCCGAGTCCGTCTATCAGGTGGCGACGTGGGTCATTCTCTCCATGTCCTCCTCCATGAGTCACCCACAGAACCTTGCGAGCAGTGGCCAGAACTTGTTTCAATTGCGCAAAACTCTCGGCATCCAGATTGGCCACAAATGCGGTGTCGATTTCGTGCAAGAAAATTAGTGCTCGATCTTGCAAATCAGTCCGTCCGGCTGCAACTGCCAAAGAAGTGACTTCCGGGGATAATGAATGTCTGGACTTCAACTCTCGTTCCAGTTGGGCTGCAATGTCATTCTGCACGTCCGTATTTCCCGTTAAGATCAGAGGCGACTGATGAGCAGAAGTGATTTGAACGGCGTCATCCGCCGGTTCCGTAGCTGTCGATATGAGGAAGCTATACTCATGGCATGCATCATCGGGGTAGTCGCGTATTTCCAGATCAATCCCGGAAAAGCCAGTATCGCGCAATATTTCGTCCCAGGCATCTGTCGTGACCCATGGTGCCAAGCGACGCTCTCGTTCTTCGCCTTTGATACACATCAGCTACCGGCTCATTGTTTTAAGATAGTTGACATACTGAGCCACCATCCTGGCAAAAGTCCAAATGCAAATGAAGACCTCATTGCATAATAAACCATCTCAAAAAATATGACTTTCCCTCCACTGTAAAAGTAAGCTTGGAGCCTCCTGCTTATGCGCATGAAGGAATGTGCTGGGTCGTTAACTTACGGCTTGAGCATTTTGCGCAAATGGCGCATCGTGTTCTTTAGGTTCTTAGTAGCGTGGAGCACCTGTTGACTTGTAAGTACTGGTCTGGTAATGGAGGGCCATGACTTACGCTGCCAGCAATGACAAGATCATAAGTACCGTCTGCTGCACCCTGTTGTGCCGGATCCTTATCAACGTCCAAAGCAAAGTACTTTATCTTTTCACCATATCGGGCAAATTTCTCCGCAGCAGATGGCAGGAACCCTCCTGAAATGTCGGTAAAATCGTATCGAGCACACTTGAGAGTATTAGGCGGATCGTCTTCATGAGCGGTCAATGCATCGAGGATATAATTCGTCAATGCACCCGTCCCTGAGCCGACTTCGAGAATTTTGAGCGACGGATTCTTGTGTATCAACAGGTGCAAGTAGCGGAACAGAGGTCCATAGTCTATGATCTGTTCACTGACAACTTGGTAGAAGCGTGCAGCTAGATCGTTTTGGAAGAACAGCGCCAGTGGATCTATCTCTCCCTTCAATATGGACAGTAAATTCCGCCCAATCGTAAGGAAGAAGGATCCCTGGATAGAAGATTCCAGACGCATGTAGTGATCTTTGCGAGTGTCTTCATCGGCAGATAGTCGCTTCCATTTTGGGTGGTCAGGACTCAGATGGGGGAGTCTACCGTCGTGGAAATATCCCAGCCAGTGTTGCATCCATTCAACGTAATGACCTAGGTGCGACGTAGGTTTCTCGAAAGACTTCTGAGACAGATGCTGTAGAGCTTCAGACATGTGCAGGAGCATTGCGAAACCGATACCCTGATAGAAGTCTCTATCATCGGGACGAGGTGATCGAGCGCTTTCGCAGTAGCTAAATAGCTCCTTGCCGTCAAGCAGGTCCAAGTCTGCCTTCCAATCGTAGCTGTAACAAAGGTTCTGCTTCTCAGCCGCCGCACGTTTACCTTCGGCTGAATCAATAAGCGTTCCTTCGGAGTTGTCTATCTTCATCAAAGTATGTCGAGTAACAGGGTCGGCAACAAGGTAATGTGCCGTTGCTCTCCGTGGACCTGTCATGCTTGCTCGCGTACGGACATCAGTCAAAGAGTCTTGCGGGAAGTTAATACCACCCTCTCTAATCCACAGCCTTCCAAGACGGGTGGGTAAGAGCGCCGAGAGATCGCGTTTTGTACCGCGAGACACGGGGATGATCGCAGTCTGCAATACTGCGTCGAGAGTAGCGGGATGGATAATGTGTGGTTGAGGATTGCCATTGTCTCCGGGATTGGACCATTGGTATACTTCCACGTTTGCGAGTCCAACATTATCTCCGTCGTATTTGGACTTTGTTACGCCCCGGAAAGCAGGTCCGTAGTCAAGCCCCTGACCAGAGAAGTAAGAGTAAAAGCGCTCAACGGGAATATCGTCTCGACAGCTGTCTTTTGCGTCCTCGAACAACTTTTCATGTTCGATGGCGGTCGCCCGAGCCTCCTTTCCGTCATCGATCTCGTTTGAGGGCTCCTCTACCTCAACCTCCACAAATCCATGACAAGATTCTTGCCAGCGTTCGCTCAGGTAAACCAACAGCGTGTACTCCCAAGCCGTGCCCTTGCCCTTAGTGGGTCGAAGGATGAACTCGCATTCGACGCCTCTCTGATCCGCTGGAATAATCAGTCCCCTTGTAAAGGTTGTGTCCGACAAAACGTAGCCAGTGATGCGTTTGCGTTGGTTGTAAAGCTGCTTTCCAGCCTCTAATGCCATCACTAACATTCCCGCAGCAGGATACATGATAGCACCGTTAACCTGCCATTTTCAGTCAGCGGCCATCCTGCATATCTCAAAATCAGATTCGGGAGGGGCCATGAGCTTACTTTGTGGTCCTCTATCCAAGGCTGCTCAGGGACTCTTAGGAAATTCCGCCAGCGCGGCTCCATCTCGTTCCAATCGGGCACGGTAAAGCCTAGCAAGTTCGTTCTTGGGTGTTTGCGTAGTCGATACCCGTATTTGCTGAAACGACCTTCATTCCAATAGCTTTGAGTGTGATCGAATGGATAGGAAGGAAGATTGGGAAGCACCATATGTCTTCCGTCATATCTCTCAGCTTCG
Organism: Bathelium albidoporum; assembly: GCA_021031095.1. Classification (NCBI taxonomy): domain Eukaryota; kingdom Fungi; phylum Ascomycota; class Dothideomycetes; order Trypetheliales; family Trypetheliaceae; genus Bathelium; species Bathelium albidoporum. The sequence continues at coordinate 32,767 of JAGFVP010000187.1, forward strand.
GTGTTGGCATAAAGAAGATCAATCTGGTGGCCAGAGCAAGATAGCTTGCCTACAGCATCCAGGAAGGTTGGTGAAGCCGATGCAGAACGAGACAGTGCGGACATATAAGAAATATCCCGAGCGTTTGCCGCTTCCAAAGTATCTCGTACTGGCCTTCGTAGGGCGGCATCTGGGCCAATCTCGAGCAGTTCGGTCACCATCGCCTTTCCAGCAGCGCCTCCACTTCTCTTCAGCCCTGATTGTGGAGCAGAGCAGATTTTCTGGAGTCCATCGGTAAACAGGACAGGATTTACCATATTGTTGACCCAATACTGGGCGTTCTGGACCTCCGTGGGCGACACTCGGGCGCCAGTGACCGTAGAAACCATGTGTACGTTCGTGTTCTGAGGTTCGCCGGCTTCCAACTGGCCCATCAAAGACAAGTATTTTGGAGCTATTGCCTTCATGTAAGGAGAATGATACGGGACTTTGACTTTGAGGACTCTGGCAAAGATGTTGTCTCGATCAAGAATAGACTTCAACCACTCGATTTCCTCTTTCTTTCCGGAAATGGTCAGGTTCCTTGGGCTGTTCTTGCATGCTATACCGATATTGATGCTGCCGAAACGTGATCGTAATGTATCGAAGAAAGGTTCGATTTCTGTATCGGATAATCCAACTGACATCATGGCACCACGAGACTCAACCGACGATTCAAGCTCAGCCGCGCATGTCCCACGGAAGTACGCTATTTTGCAAGCGCTCTGTTGCGAGATAGCGCCCGTAGCGTACCTTTAAATGTCAGTCTGAGTTTCAAGCATTGGCAGTGTAGACTTACGCTGCGGCTATTTCGCCTGAACTATGACCAATGGTGACCAGTGGCTTCACTTTGAGCTTTCTCAGGAGATCAACAATGCCGATCTGTATAGCAGTGCATAAAGGTTGGCTGTAGGCGGCATCATTCACATTAGATACACCATCCGGTTTCAGTAGTTCATCTGCGATCGTTAGTAAGTGCACAAAGCCTCATTTCAGGCCAGCCATGGTGAAGGAGGACTTGTGAGGAGTAATGGCGGGTGGATTTCATGAAGCGAAAGAGGCTGCATACCTATCAGAGACCATTGACAACCGAACTGGTATAAGTACGACTCGGATTTCCGAAGACTATCCCGGAAAACGGGAAATTGGAGCAGTGTCTCTGACATGGCCGCGTATTGAGCTCCTTGTCCGGTGAAAACCCATCCAAGCTTCGGACTTGAACCGCTTCGTATAGGCTTGGACATCTTTGCAGGAAGAGATTCCAAATCGGACAACGACTCGACAACTGCAAAAGACCGCCAGCTGAACAAGCTTCGTCTGTTAGCGAAGGTGTAGGCTATGTTCTGGAGATAAACATCAGCTCCGCTCTCGTCCAGGTACGCGGTCACTTCTCCTGGGATAGTGCGAAGGCCTTCTGCCACACGAGTGACTCCACTCCGGTCCGAGGATGACCACACTAAAAGCACTGCCTTTCCGGTTTGACTTTTGATCTTGGGGAGTCCCTCAATGGTCTTTTGTATGGAATTCATCACCATCGACGTATGATACCCATCATCGATAGCTGGATGGGACGGAGGCTGTGGTACAGTCCAATGGTTTCCTTTAAGGCCACGCAGACGAAGAAAGTTGTATGCGTCTTCAAGGATAACGTGATTATTAGCACCGCCAAAGCCAAAGTTCGAGAGCGAAGCTCTCCTCAAACCTTGAGTCGGCCATGGAATGCTTTTGGTGGGGAACTTGTGATATATTAGAGCGATAACCAAGACGCTTACTTGGGAACTTTTACCTGAATATTCAAGAAGTCTGCATCGATTCCAGGGTTTAAGATGTCGAAATTTGTGTTCGGTGGAATGATGCCCTTCTCTAGAACCATGATTACTTTGATAATCCCAGCAATACCGCTGGCGCCCTCTAGATGTCCTAGATTTGACTTCACCGCACCGCTGGACAAAAGTCAGCGATCCACTCGCTACTGCTAGTCTCTGCGGAAGAGAGTAGTGCACATGATGGACTTACATGTACATGGGCTCCGCAGAACTGCGCGACGACCGGAACGCATTGCCAATAGCGTTTGCTTCGATTGGATCTCCGACCTTGCAATGGTCAGAGACTGTGAGTGCGTTCCAGCCATATTACTTACCACTGTTCCTGTCCCATGGGCTTCGCAAAACCTTGTAGTTTCCATATCCAAATTAGCTTTTCTATAAGTCTCTCGAATTAGGCGTTCCTGAGCGTCCCGGCTTGGCTGAGTGAGACCAGGTGTGCGGCCATCTTGATTGGAACCGGTTGCTCTGATAACTGCGCGGATGGTATCCTTCGCCTTCAGTGCATCTGAAAGACGTTTGACAACCAAAGTTCCATAACCTTCACCTCTACTATAACCTTTGCCTTTGGAATCAAAGCTTCGACAAAGACTGTCAGTTGAAACAAAATTCATACGCGACAGTGTAATACAGGAATCTATATCAAGAACCAGGTTAATTCCAGTGACGAGGGCCTGCTAAATGTGAGCATTCGCGCAATAGAGCGAGCCGAGAGGTTTACCGTGTCAACTTCTTTGTTGTAAAGCCCCTGGCATGCTGTATCGAGAGCAGTCATACTGCTCGAGCATGCAGTGTCTATAGTCATGGACGGTCCCAACAAGTTATAGAACCAACTGACTCGATTGGACAGCATACTCATTGCAAGACCAGCGCTCGCATGGAGGGGCACAAAGTCATGGCTACGCAAGTTCATTGCTTTGTAGTCGTCAGAGGAGCAACCAACGTGGACCGATGTCCGAGACCCGGATATCTGCTCCAAAGAAATGCCAGCTACATCGAAATTAGATGAGTCAGGAATCCATAGGGGCTGCTGGTCTCACCATTTTCCAAAGCATGATATGTAGTTTCGAGCAGCACACGCTGCTGTGGATCCATTGCTTCAGCTTCAGCTGGAGTAATGGTGAAGAAGGGCGCGTCAAACGCGCTGGGGAGCTCGTCGAGAAAGTGGCCTCCACGGAACGGAACCTGGTGTTGAACTTTAATCATTGGACTGAGTGTTATGCTCGATCACATTACCGTATCTGGCCGAGTGCCATCAGGATGGTAGAATGCATCGATATTGACCCGATCAGGAGGGAACTCGGTCATCACACAACGTTTCTCGAGGAGGATCCGCCAGAAGTCTTCGACTGATGATGCTTCTGCAGGAAGCTTGAAGGCGAACCCTGTCACCGCCAATGGCTCGTAATTGCCTTGGGTATGAGTAGAATAGTCCCCTGTTGGGAGGCCATTTTGAGTCTTCTCTGTGTATTCAGGGTGGATCTGAGGTTCGGGATAGGTCACTACATCCTGGGGGGCCTTCTTAATCTCATAGATCGGTGTTGTCCCATTAATGCTTTGCTCGACGCTGTTGATGATTCCTGGAGCCATGTTTTTTGAAGGTTAGGATTGAAAAATTTGCTGACGGCTCAGCAAAACGAGAGAATATTGTAAAAAAAAAACTTTCTGAAATCCCAAAAGTTGGAGATTGCAGAAATTGCTGAGCTGAGGAAGCTGGAACATGATCGGTACTCTCCCTCATTCATTGATATAGATTTATTGAGGAATCTTCGCGCTGGCTCAAGCTTGGTCCAATGGCAAGGAAGGCCCTTGCGATTGCGCAGGGCATGCCGATGCCTTCTCGTCCACCTGCGAGTACAGATAGGTATGCGTCGAGGCGCATAGGCGGATTTGGCATGATGGGAGAAGATAATGTCACTGTTTCAGAACCCTGTCAATGCTCGAAAGGATGTTTATTGAAATCATGCATCAAGCGTAAGTAGGTGTCCTGATGTCCCGTTGATGAACCACGAGATAGGCGACCATCGTCGGTCGGTTCGACCGAGAAAGATCCTTCACCTCTCGAAGCAGGCGAGCCTTGTCACCCTGCGTACGTCTGAGCGTCTTTTCGGAAGAGCAGGATAAGACTGCATTGAACGGGAAGATCATAGATGGCAATGTGGGTGAGTGGAGCCGCGGACCGGAACGAGGAGCGACATCAGCCATTGCCTCACACTCGGAACTTGGTAAGACAGTAGTGCAGATGTGAGGAATCCAAATCATCGGACTGTCTTGGAGGGTCGTTGAACTGAACGATCCATTATCCGCATGCGCGACGTCTTAAGCTCCGGACGCGTTCTGCCAAGGGATCGGCGGCGCTTTCCGAAAGTTGAACGCCTTAGCGTGTTACGCCACCCGAATTTCAAGCCACTCACTAGCACTCTCCAAGTTTAGGTAATTAATCAGTGATAAGTCAAGGTAACGATATATGCATCTCGGCTTTGGATATTAAAATTTAATTTGATCGGCCTCAGTTCAAACTTCGTTCTTTGTATTTTTTTTCTTTTTGAAAAAACGTCTAAATCAGATCAATAACTCTTTAGTCGATCCATCGAAAGAACTAGAAAACAACATATTAAATGTCTAATTGACGTAGATATATATCAAAAGAATTAGATTTTGAATCTCCAACAAGTTTTTAATAAATGGAAATGGATCGCTTCTTTCTAATTGGTTCAGACAAGCCGATACCTACAGTCAAGTCTTTCAAAATTTCCGTGTCCAAGAAACGAACTACCTAGGTATCAATAGATACCTAGGCATTGTTGGGCGAGGATACATGTCGCCAAGCGGCTACGATCAGCCTCAACATACACAATAGGATCCTTCCGCTTGGGTCTGACGCTTCGACTCTTGGAGATTAGGATACGGGACGGTGGGACGTGATCGCAGGGTTTGTGCTGGCTAGAACCCTAGTGAACAACCAACAAGTCTGCTGCTGCTCGTCGCTGTACATGTTGTTTCACTCTTGCATGCCAGTCGTCTCTCCCCAATCACACATGTCTGCATAGCATACCAGTGCGCTCGAAATTTGCGGCGCGCATACCCGAGCATTTCAATCTATCTCAAAGATCTTCCAACGCCGGGGAAGCCGGTCGAAGTAGGTCAGACTTTTCTTTGGAGAGGCTTATCGCAGCATCCAAACCAACAGCATGCCAGGAATTATAGTGGTCTCGAAAGGCAACTGTAGACCTCGGACGCAGAAGGTTGCTGTAGGCCTTTGAGTTTGTCCCCTAACACTGGACACACAGACATGCTAACCCTTTCCTATGGCCTTGAAAATGATCTTGCAATATAAATTCATAAGCAGTCGACGAGTCGACTTTCACCTCCATTTTCGACTTCTACTACATCCATATTCGTCCTGTGTATTTCGAAAGCCACTACCATGAGGTTCTTATGTCTCCATGGATATGGAACTAACGGCAAGGTTGGTCTCGGTCTCTTCACTTCCTCTAGCCTCTTTGGAGCCATCATCTCTTGGAAACTTTTGTGGAGGCTGATTTTGCATGTTTGGTTAGATCTTCGAGCTACAGTCTGGTGGGTTCTGAAGTTCCGGTCTCTCCCAACTGAAACGAAGCTAGCGCCGCTGATCTGTGCATCTTCCGAAAGCCGCGCTAAGACGGGCCCTGAACGATGGTCATGAATACGAGTTTGTCGAAGCGCCTCACCCTTGCTCCCCACCTGAAGGTACGTGCCCAGATTTCGGAGAGAAATGTTTGCCTAGAGCATCTGCCTATCTGCTCTCGCTACGCACTGCCTGATGAGCGACAGCTTCTGAACTCATGCATGGCTCTTCGCATATGTTTGGCTCAGCTTGACAAGATCTAATTCGTCGCAGGGTTTGCTAGCGTCATGAAACCAACGGACCACAGTTCCACGTGGATTCCCGACCCAACAGACCATGCAGCGGTGCAGCAAGTCGTGAACGATCTTGACGAATACGTTGAGGCAGAAGGCCCTTTCGATGCAGTAATGGGCTTCTCACAGGGGGCTCAGATGGCTGCGAATTACATGGCGTATAAGGCTACTCAGCACCAGCATATGCGGCCTCCTTTCAAGTGTGCAGTTTTTTTCTCTGCAGCTCCTGCAGGATGGCTTGTATCATTGCAGCCGGACTCTTGCAGGCCGATGGATCCGGAAGTAGACGGTGAAGTCATTCGCATACCAACGGTCCACTTTTGGGATGCAAGTGACCCAGAGAGCTCGGCGTGTGCGCCAGTTCTCAGTCGCATCTGCAATGCGAAGCTGAGGCAAGACGTTTTTCACGAAGGCGGGCACGAGATTCCTGGAGTGAAAGACAAGAAGTCGCTTACAGCGGCAGTCGAGGCCATTCGAAAGACCATCGGATGGGCCTCGTTGCAGCAATAAGTTTCCCAAATTGATTTTGACTGGGATCAAGTTACGGTCTTGTACCGCAGTCTGCACATCAACGCATAAAAATTTGGAAATATTGGCCTAGACTTCCTATCTAAAATTATTTTCCCACATATAGTCCTTGAAGCTCAAGAATCCCTCTGATCTTATCTCGGATAGCCATTTTGATCTCCAAGTCCTTTCCTTGGCAACCGTAAATTGCCATTCACCCTATCATTGAAGTATACTTGTAGCTTTCATGACATCACAGTTATTGCTCCTCTTTGCCATAACTAGTATCTGATCTTCAGCTACAGTCCCAATGCTCCTATACCCTGTCGTGAGCCAATATTTGTGGTTTCCTCCACAGGAGAAACGCAACCAATAATTGCGCACCCGAAAACCCAATCACCACACGCATCTGTATATCGTACGCCTTTGCAAATGTAGTCTGGACTATACTTTGCAAGTTTGGATTGAGTTTTGTCAGAGTGCCCGTTGACTCCAGCAGAGAATACACCTGATCCGGCGTCAGGAACTGTTTGAGACGCGACTTTACATAACTGTTCATCACGGTCGTGACAATCGAAAGACCAATCGCTCCACCCATAAGACGGAACTGTACAATTGCACTTGTTCCGATCGCTGTTCACATTATCACGTGAGCAAGCGGCCACATGCGTTCAATATTCGATACGACTTACCTTTGTCCCGTTTCTCGACCACAAATGGCATCATGACAATCACCGTAGCATATGGTATGCCTACTCCGAAACCTGCCAATGCCTCATAGCCGTAGAATGCTGTCGTGATGGTGGTATCTGCGGGTGTCATACTCCACAGTGTGAATCCGACAACTTGTATGATTGATCCAACGAAAGTCAGATAGATTGGAGGTACTTTAGCTCTGCCCATGAGCACTGAAGCGACTCCAGCACCAGCAGGAATCAGGACAGCAAAAGGAATCAATTTGATGCCAGCACCGAGAGGCGAAGCGTTATTGACCGACTGAAAACGAACTGGCAAGTCGACAGCAATAATAGTGAATGGTGCACCGGAAATTACTGCAAGGCTTGATGAACGTTAGCTGTGTAGCTGATAAACAATCAGGTTGCGCACCTAAGTAAGCCAACACAGACGCGATTCTGCATAAACCTCCACGGAAAGACTGATTCCATCCTGGAATTCGAGGTCGCAGATCGCCAAGACCACAGGAAGAAGAGCACCCACGATGTCCCCGAAATCGCGAAAAAGGCAATCACCAAGGGCGATTTCCACGAAAATGCTGTAGTTGCTTCCTCGAGAGCGGCAACGAGAAATACGGTAGCCATGAGCAGAAAAGCGGTCCCAGGAATGTCAATTCTTCTTAACTGCCATGCTGAGAATTTCTGCTTCCAGCTGAGCGGTCGGTAGATATCCTCAGAGAGGTCGTGAAATGGAAAGTTTCGTGGAAGGGCGAACACAATAAATGCAATGACAAAGACGCCGACAGGCACGCTGTGCCGTTCGTTCAGTACCAATAAGCCATCTCGGAGACTTTGACCTACTTTACTAGAAAGACCCATCTCCATGTCGTCTTGTCACTGATGGCTCCTCCGACCAAAGGTCCCAATACCATGGCGGTCCCATAGATGATGGACAGCAAACTTGTATTGGCGGCATACTTCGATGGTGGCAAAAGTTCGAAAAAGATCGCAAGTATCGCGGAGGTGCTTCCGGCTGCACCCAGGCCTTGAAATGCCCTCAGAATGATTCTAGTGATCGTCAACTCACGGAAATAGGAAATAAGTTAGTTCACACGCCTACAATTGGGTCATTGTCTGTGCTGCACCACAGGCCCCAGAAAAGGCGACGAACAACGAAAACGACAGGAGAACACATGGCTTTCGTCCAAAAAGATCACTGATCTTGGCACTGATGATCAAAACGCCTAAGGGCTCGACTTAGTTTCCAGACTCGGAGCCTATAAAGGGATTTTACCCGTATAAGCCACCAAGTATGCTGTCACAATCCAACTGCTCCGATTAAAGCCTTGCAGGCTGTCTGATATGGCTACCAAAGATGTTGCTACAATGGTAGCTTCGATCGTCGTCAAGAAGACTCCAAGCGAAAGGCTGATGCCAGATAAGCTCGAGCATCTCAGTACAGATTTTCAGTGGGACTTTACACTGCGTGCAAAACATATAGTCGAGGTCCTGTGAGATATTTCGTCACATCTTCGGCATTCACAAGGGAATCATCTCGCTCTGCTGAGTTTATCGATCCGTGGCTGGAAGGAGCTTGAACATCTTTTTCAGACGACATGATTCCGGTTGGTATGGTCGAAACGACGATGAGCTCAAACGTAAAATGATGAACCAGGGTGAAACAGTTGACAGTTACTCAAACACGCTCACAGAACGTAGATAGCTATGTTAGAACGTGCGGCACAGCAACAAAGAACTTGAACGGGGCCAAAGCAACATCCCCAAAATCAGTAACAGAAGTAAGCCACGAATTTCGCGAACTGGATTACCGAGGTACACAGACTTCCGACCAAGCCCTAACTTCCTTATCACGATTGATCAAGTTGCTGCCAGCAAAACCTTGCCAAAGTTATGCGATCCCATGGTGACGGGTTTGACGACCCGAATTATGTATGGTGAACGCTCGCAAATGAAACAAGGTGTTCAAAGCCAATAGCTTTACCCAATGCCACGTCTTCGGACCTCAGTCCGACAGCTACATTAGAGTCCAAGTGCAAAAGGCACAGCCGGAAGGTCGGCCTGACCCACGCTGTTTGCACTTGTCAAGCCTTAGCGAGCGAGGATCTCTTATCTCTTTTCATTTAGAAGCGGGAAAGACTTGCGAACCGCCGCATGAGACCGGAGAGATCCGTTTGGCAAGGGATGTACTGAGGGAGACAGGAAACTTTGGATGTAGCGAGCTGAAGTTGACGAAAAAGCGATCGGCCGATGACTTTGCACAAGGCAAGTGACAAAATATGAATAGGGTTTATTGTGTGGCTGACATGTCAAACACAGATCGGGTGTAAACGAAAACGAAGTGCACGAACCGTGGACCCGTCGACGCTAAGCCGCAGACGCGTCAGGGATGACCTTACATCTCTACGGAGTACGCGACGCTTCGTTCAGCGCCGGAAAGGTGTGCTGTCCATTTTTGATGGTATTAGATATCTTGGCAAAGATGTAGAACCACGTAAGCAGCTGGAGGACGTCAAACGGGGCGGGAGCGAGCATGGACCCCGCCATTGGACACGTCCAGCTGAAAATGCTAGGTGTTCATGGCAGTATCCATAGATCAAATCCATAAGGTACAGATATTTGGAAATCTAATTTTCATAAATCGTAGAACTACTTTATTTCTAGAATTATGCGAACTACAAATTGTTGTCTTGGATACATCCATAGATATCTAGAAACAATTTTTTTTTTTTCCATTAATGAAACTTTCTATATATTTTTAAAAAAAAAAAACTAGATAAATAATAAAATAAATAAAATATCTAGCAGAAATTTCATATATAATGAAATATGGTATTGTATATCTAATCAATTAAATTGACCATCGATTGGACTTCAGCGGTTGATGCCGGAACCGAAGTCGGATCAACCGAAAATGCCGCTTCTTCGACAGTTGCCTACGTTACCAAGAGCTGATGTCCTTGTGATCGTCGTGAACATCTGCCATCAAATGCATCTCTTATTTGACCCGATATATAAGGATGAATAAAGCAATGTTCAGGCCTTGCAGGTTCCCAAGGTCAGGGATAATACCTGCCGGAGTGGTTCCAGGGGGAACCGTTACCAACCTCCTTCGTCTTCTATGGGCGACAGTAAGCCGCCACGATGATCAGTAGCCTACTTGGCATACTGAGAGTTGGGGCTCGATTGATTAACTTGGCTGGACTTCTTCGGTCATCGGCCTTGAGCCTTACTGCATCCTTAGACGGACTAGGTACGTCAGCTAATGCAGGTGGAATCTAGCTGGAACAGCGCGACATACCAAGACCCACAGAACCTGTTTTCTGCCTGAGAGATGACTCGAATCTAAGTGGTCTGACTTTCTGAGAGCCAGCAACTGCACGCGCAGGAGATGGTGCGAGATCGTAGGGTTCACGATACAGGAAAAGGCTGAGATAGCAGGCAGCAAACACCGCATGAGAAGAACGGAGTGCTCTATTCCAACAACAGCAGGCCCAAGCGCCAGACAGCGAAATGATATGCAAGCCCTTATCGGGAGCTGAGATGCAAGCCATGAGACTGAACGCTTTATCAGTCACTGGACCAAAGAGAATATGAAACCCAGCATGCAATCAAGCGCCGGATGACGACGTGAGCGATAAGACGAAGAGGCACGACGCTTCATGAAGATCGAAAGACATGGTTGAAGCTTGCGCATCGAGTAATGGACATGAGACCTTTTGTCTGGATGACCTGCACGCTTCATGCAAAATTTTCTTCCCACCATTCGGTCTCGAACTCAACCATGGTTCTCTCGCTTCGACTGGGTTTTGAGGCTTGAATTGCTTCCTCACGCGGATGGCGACAGCAGCGGAAATACCGCCGGTACCAAAGGCTGCTTAATAGTGGATCCCGATTTTCGTGAAAAACCTGATCTCATGCCTCAGGCAAAACGTACCTTTGTGGTCATGGGTGGTCTGACATCCCACGTAGTTGAACTGCCGAGACCAGCAAATCTGCCTGCTGAATATGCTTCCTTGTCAAATGTGATCGCCCTTAATTGAGTTGAATAAGGCTCGTCTGTTCTGTTACATCGCCAAGGGGTGTATCAAGATCCTCACCGGGTGGCAGTGTTCTAAAGAATGGCTGAAGTCTTCGTCCATCTCCTAACAATAGCTGGTGTTTAGACTGCGCACAGGCATGCCGTAGCCAAACCGTGTTGTATACACATGGGCCTTCCATCCAACACTGGTCCTTTCTTTGTATAATGTTGGTGAATTCCTCATGTTGCGGCGGATTCGGGTTGGCCTTCTCTTTATGTAGCATACTGCAGTAGCAGATGCATCTCACGTTCTGGGAACGGCCGGAGTTGTCTGCATCGTAAATGCAAACCTGTCAAAGGCAAAATCTTTCAGTTTTGTCAGTCCCCAATGCATTTGCTTCGAGTTAACTCCTTGGAAGTTAGTATCAGCCCTGGCCGGAGAGTTTAAGCTTTAGATCGCCAATTCTCATCATAGGATCATCAGGATGTCAAAAGAGATGCCAGCCGTTACCCACTCAGCCACCCAGCCACAAGCCAAAGAAAGGCTGTCACGACCTCCCACTATTTTCGACAGCGAATCCATTGGCGTGGTTCTGGCGAGGGACTTGCGACCTGGTATTACTTTAGATTCTCCATATCCAAGGAACCAATCCATGGCCTCCACTCCATGCGACCAGCACCGTGCAAATTGCGAGCATCCGTGACTTCCGCATTACTGACAGGAAAGAACTTCATATCCGAAAATTTAAGCACACATTTGCCATCGAACACCACGGCTCCGTTTCCAAGGATCGATGTGGCCGATGATTCAGTGCTTACACTCATCGTAATATCGACCTGGTATGACACACAACCATTTCTCCACAATTGACTGGGAGTCGAAGATGGTACTATCTCGGTTGTCCCATAGCACTCGCAATGCCCATAAGCTGCAAAGCAGCATCCATTGTAGTTGGATGAAGTTGATAGGCCTTTAAATGTAGTGAAGGCCCACTCTCTAAATGCGCATAGGCTTTGGAAGTGCATGTACATATCGATATGGCGCCAAGGTTTCGGAAACTTGGTCCAAGTGATGGAGCACGATCAAAAGCATGTAATTGTAGTAGCTAAGATGAACTAAAGAACAGGAAGCAGCAGGAAGGGCGAACCTCTATAAATACAAGTTCTGGAGCAGCTGAACAGTAGCATCACCTAACCACGCGCACGGGGTTCTAGCAGCTGTGATATTATTACCAGGTAAACAGGCGACGCGGCTTGAAACACCTAATTACAGCACACCATACGTTGTATATATTGTCACTTTGTGAATGATTGCCTAGGGACATGACAAGACAGCGCCAGCCTTATCGAGCGGGCTCTATAGAACCAGGCAAGCACTTCGCCGCCTCGCTTTCTCGCACATTTGGAATAGCTCTATGAGGACTGTGCTGGCGTTTTAAAAACGAAGCTGCTGGGAAAAGTCACCCTAACAAGCTTCCTCTATCAACACGCAGTATGTGCCAGCAACTCAACAAGTACCCATGAGTTCCTTGTGCTGCCGGAAATATCGAAACGCTACCTGATGCGGTAGACACGTTCGAAGGCTCAGGCCAACCGAGTGTTCGTATCTAAGCCTCTGCTCGTTTGTCAAGAATGTCCTCATGCAAGCTTATGTTTCCCATATCTCGGTAAGCTACGGTATTCGAGTTCATTCGCATGCGCTTACGGCAGACTGAAAACTGGCTTCTGATTGGCTCGATTGGCAAGCTCGGTCTCGCATTTGCTGGTCTCTGTCCGAGCCCGATCGACATTATTTTTGCATACGCTAAGCAACCAATTTCCCTCGTCCTCTTTTCTACTTCTTAGGTGTTCAGCAGGAATGCCCTGATACCTTGACCTGATTCTCATCTAAGAAACTTTTTCCAGGCATTTCAGCTGAGAAAAAAGCATATGATCTTCACCAGCGGAGAAGGCAAGGCACCATGTGCCCTCCATTGCATCATTCATGGATGAATTCCTTTCATCAAGGTAAGTTGGAAACGAAGGCACTTCGACTGATTAACAAGGCCGAGAATATGTTCGGAGTCTGCAGAACCTAGCTGCCTGGCTGTTCTGAACTCAGATTCCTTGTGCAGCAGCCACATGGTTGCGCACGAACTATCAATAAAAAGTCTCCTCAGAGGGCAACCATGATTCTCATCTCATTCCATCCACAAGGGCCTCCCTTTATGTGGGATGCCTTTGTTCGTACTTTGCCAAACTATCGTTAAGGGTAAGGGTCTGTAGATTTTCAACAAATCTGTTTGCAGTAAAATCGGCTAATTTTCTTTGTCTTTTACCTGTCCGCTTCTTAGTAGTATAAGGCGAACGACACTGCAAATAGTGTGCATCCCATTTCTTCGTTGTCCGAGGATAGTCTCCGACTGCGTCAAATGATTGAGAAACGAACACGGTCTCTTTTCATGGATACTCCTGTGAGGTTGGTGTTACTCTTTCTGCTGGGATTGAGTCCTCTGACGCATGCACAAGCTTGTGATCCTGTGACAAGTGGTAAGTTCTGGTCCAACATTGGTTACGAGAGGACTGTTTGACACGAATTTAGACGTGGGTGCTTGCCCGCCGAATCCTGGCCTAAATACGAGCAACTATCACGTCGACTTTACACAGCAGCAGTCTCTTCCAATCGAGTGGACACTGGCCAACTATGAAACAGTCACGTATGGCACTCATGGCGCCGAATTCACCTTTAACAAGCGCTACGATGCGCCGAATATATGGACGGACTTCCACATATTTTTCGGACATGTGGATGTGGTGATGCAGGCCGCGCCCGGCAAAGGTATTGTCAGCAGTTCTGTCTTGATTTCGGATGATTTCGATGAGGTTGACTGGGAATTCTCTGGAAATAATTTCGGAGACGCCTCATCGTCTGGTCAAGTGCAGACAAATTTCTACGGCAAAGGCGAAACTGGATATTATGACCGCAGCACCGATGCCAACGTCAATCAGCCACAATCATCGTTCCACACCTACTCCGTCGATTGGACACAGGAGCGTCTGATATGGTCAATTGATGGATCTACGATCCGTACGCTTTTAGCATCGCAATGCGACAATGCCACACATCAGTACCCTCAAACCCCCATGAAGCTTCAGCTTGGTCTCTGGGATGGCGGAGATCCCGACGGTAATCCTGGAACGGTTAATTGGGCTGGCGGATACACAAACTTAAGCCAGGCACCTTTCACCATGTACGTCCAGAGCGTTTCTATTACAAATTACAATCCTGGCTACGGATATAACTATACCGATCAATCAGGAAGTTGGGAAAGTATCCAGATCCTTAAATCGCCTTTGAGCTCGACATCTTCTCAGCTACCTAGTACCGTCCATACCTCGACGTCGTCCACTCCTGCGGCAGAGTTGTCGAGCTCATCTGTGGTTTCCTCCTTGTCCGCTCTCAGTGCAAGTACATTAATTGGGCAATCCAGTCCCTCCTCCGGAGATGCTGGATCGGCCTTACCTTCACCAGGCGCACCTTTAGATGGGGCAAGTAGCTCAGGACCTAACTCTGACTCTGACGACTGCGAGTGCGAAGATGAGACTTCCATAGTATATTCGACCACACAGATCACCTCGCAATTGTTGCAAGCACTAACTCCAAGCGTTGGACCTACCCAATCCTCAGGGCAAGGCGTGTCCGCGGAGGCTATTTCTTCACAGCCTTCAGGCCAAACCGGTGGATCCCTTCCTTCTACACTTATTTCTCCTGTTGCACCGATTACGTCGCAGTCCTCTCCATATGTGTCGACGCCATCTACCTATGACGCTTCCGGGTCCATCGGTGCATCTCAACCGACTTTCTCATTGAGCGGATCGAGCGCTTCGCCATCCTTCAGCCCTTCAAATGCAGCAATCCAAACGCAACCGAGTTCCAATGTACCGACGATAACAACGTACGGACCTTCGGGAGATGTACCATCTTATGGGAGTCCTAGTGATACTGAAGTAACCATCCACACTACTGTAGTCGTCTCGAAGTTCACCACCGTTTGTCCATCGGCGACGCAATTGACCGTCAATAATAAGACTTTCACTATTTCTTCATCTACCACACTTACGGTCACCAATTGTCCATGTACCCTCACTCAATATACCACGACACGCAAGTCTGTTGCCTCTGGGGCGCCAACTGCGTCCGAGACTGGCCCTGGACTGCATTCAATAACGCCAATAATCTCTAATCTCGCTACATCAGTTGGATATACATCAGCATTTGGCACAAAGAGCAAGTGGAACGGTACCCAATTCACAAATACCAGCACCAATGAGGCGTCCTACCTCAGTCATTCCAAGACAAGCAGCCATTCAAGCCTCGTGAGCGCCCTCTCTGTGCCCACGAACTCTACTTGGCCATCCGCTTCGCTGGATCATACACGTGAAAAATCTTCCTTGTCGGACACTCTCATTTCGCCACTGGCGCCCTCCAGTTCTGCACAATCCACGACTTCTGTCAAATCGGCAAGTAGTGCTAGCCATTCAGATTTCAACCGGACAACCTCTTTGCAGCCCTTATCGTTAACCTCGCCCAAAATATCGTCCTATTCTGCTAAGCCCACTTTTCCAACCGAGAAGTCGTCACCTGCTATCAAATCTTCGGTTTCATCTCTTGCCAATACTACATCAGAGACCACAGGCTCACATGGCCATGTCAGCCCCGTCGGCCCTCTAACGTCATCTTCAGTCCACGCGAGTTCGTCAAGGCACCCCTCTGACACGATGGACACCTCTAAACCTTCACCATCTACCCACGCTCCTGCTTTTACCCCTACAAGCGTTTCTTCTTCACCAGTCCTGCTTAGTTCATCACACACAAAGTCATCAGTGAATTTGCCAGCGTCGAGTTCAATGACCACGACAAAGACTACCCCTACGCCTTCAAAGCCTTTACCATCCAGCTCACACTCGTCATCGCCCACGTTCCATTCTTCAACATCACTGAAATCCTCATCACCGCCGCCCGAGTCACCGTCATCATCCCATTCCTTGACGTCAGCTCAAAGTCAATCGAGTACGCCCAAGCCATCTTTGACCTCCGCACGATCAGCATCGTCAACGTGTTCGACAAAGCTTGCATCTCCCACGCCATCGGACTGCATCTGCGGAGATCAAGGTAATGTGGCGACTCCTGCGCTCCTCCAGGCGCCAAGCACATGTAAAGACCTAGACACCTGCCGCAACCAATGTCTCGACAAGAGCAATTGTGCAAGCTTCTCATTCTGTGACGAAACGAAGCAATGTCAGATGTACTCAAAAAGCATCAAGGACCAGGGCGGAGTCTCGGGAAATCCGCGGAATGGGGTTGCTAATTATCATCGGGACTGTTTTGAGACAGCATGTACTACTTATGGGGCGGAAAAGTCTACGAGTAGCGTGCCGGCGTGGAGGTTTGGATGGGGCTGATAATCTACGAAAACTACTAGCTAAACTTGCGCCGCAGAGTCGATTGTATTCACTCATGTAACTTTGCGATTATTTCATAGACTCTCTGTGCGGTTTCGATTGTGCCCGTGTTGCCCTGTCAAGTTCTTGTCATTTACTTGTAAGGATATTACTTAGGTAGTCTTCTCAGAAGTATGTTAGTCGTCTTACCCATTCCAAACCCTAGCACAGTTTAGACGATTCCGAGGATGTATTCGGCATTGACCTGGCCGATGTCACGGATTCTCCTTTCGACAACAATCCTTCAGACCTCTCGTGGCTGCCAGACTCTGTTGGCACCTCGGCATAAGTTACGCTGCTTAATGCTAAGTGAAAGGCAAACACTAAAGTACACGTCGTTCAGGCGTAGAAAATGGGTAAGGTACCTACGCTTCTCACTTTCTTTCAGCTTAAGAAGTCAAGCTTGATTGGATTAATTTAGAAAGGTAAGAGATACGATAGCCCCCCTCTAGCTGGACTGGAAGCGATCCATTGGACGAGGATTCGAACCAATACCGGTAGCCTCTGACCAGGAGACTTGTAAGGTGTATACCTTCATTTGTAAGGACACTGCTCAAGCTCTTTTCGTCCGTGGTAAAACAGAGTCATTTCTGGCATTATTTGTAGCCAGGTACATTCTTAAACGCTTTCTTTTAAACTCATTTTGCTCTTATTCGAGTGCTTTGATTCCACTGAGGTTGAGGACTTACAGCTTTAGAGTTACAAAAGTTGAGATCCCATCTTGTCAGGGTCAAAAAGGGTACAGGCAGTGTGCTCCTTACAAATGAGGTGTCGTCGGTGATGACCAGATGGTGTAGCATTTTGCGGGGTTGGTCTTGCCTAGTGCCACTACGGACCGCCAAATAGTAATCACTTTCGTACTGCTTAGCTTTACCATTGTCCTCATCCTGTCCAGAATTGCTTTTTTAAATTGACGCCACAACCACTTCTAGTCGTCTTGATTCTTTCATTTCGGCCGTTTTCGTGCCTTCAATATCCTCGGGCAAATAGACATGGTGGCCCTACAAGATTGGCAAGTCCAGGGTCGAGCAAAACTTGCAGCAACTACCGCAAAGATCCCTACTGCTTGGAGGCTTTCCGACGAGCTGCTCAGGGACGGAGGTCCTACGTCAACGCGAAACGTACTTGATGTTCCACGCCAGAGTGGGATCTTAACAGAGCGTGAACTAGAGCTCACAGAGGCATATGACGCGACTGATTTGCTGGAAAAGCTGGCTGCCGGTTCAGTCAGTGCGGAGGAGCTTACGGTAGCTTTCTGCAAACGGGCTGCCATAGCACAGCAATTGACGTCGTGCCTCACCGAGATTTTCTTTGAAGAAGCGATTGAACGCGCGAAATACCTTGATGAGTATCTTAAACGCGAGGAAGTACCTATTGGGCCATTGCACGGGCTACCTATTAGTGTTAAGGTAAACAGTGTCAGTCTGACAGGATAACGAAGAATTGGCCGACTAAATGAAAACCCTAGGATTGTTACCATATCAAAGGCCAACATGCTACTCTGGGCATTGTCTCTTTCATCAACAAACCAGTCTCGGATTTCAATTCCCCCTTTGCAGAGATCTTATACAACTATGGTGCAGTATTTTATGTTAAAACGAATATTCCTCAAACCATGATGGTACGTCCTCTGCTCCGTCCCTGTTCTCAGCGATTCTCAGCTGCCCATCAAAATACCCAACAGCTGCTCACAAATGCCAAGACTGCCGATTCCGAGAACAACGTCTTCGGCCGCTGCCTCAACCCACACAAGCTCCTCCTCGGCGCCGGCGGCTCCTCCGGCGGCGAGGGCGCGCTCATCGCCCAGCGCGGCTCCGTCCTGGGCATCGGCACCGACATTGGCGGCTCCATCCGCATCCCGGCCTTCGTCAACGGCATCTTCGGCTTCAAAGGCACCGCGGGCCGCATCCCGGCCGGCGGCATGCAGTCCATGCGTCGGCCGGGCCGCTGGGGGCTGGCGAGCTGCGCCGGACCCATGGGCGTCTCGGTCCGCGACCTCGAGCTCATCTTCAGCCTCACTGCCAAAGCGGACCCGTGGACGCTCGACGAGGATGCCCTCGCCATCCCCTGGCGGAGTGTGTCTTATCGTCCGTTCGGCACCCGTCTCAGGATCGGCGTGCTCACCGAGGATGCCACGCACCCGCTCCATCCGCCTATGCTACGCGCCCTGCGCAGCGCGACGGCCGCGCTCACCGCTACCGACTCCTTCACCATGGTCGATCTCGACACGGCCGGCCTGCCGTCGCTACACAGCAGCCTGCTCCTCGCCGTCAAGTTCTTCATGAACGACCCCGCAGCGACGCCGGCCGGCCACGTGACGGCGTCGGGGGAGCCGTTCATCGCGTCGATTCCGGCGCTGCGGATGGAAGAGCTGGAGGGGTGGACGGTGGACGTGGATCGCGTGTGGGAGATGCACGCGGAGCGCGAAGAGGTGCGGAAGGCGTGGCAGCGCGTGTGGGTGGAGCAACAGCTGGATGCGGTGGTAATGGCGCCGTATGTGGGGACGGCACAGGCGCATGATAAATATGGCGCGCCGCCGTATACGGTGTTGGCGAATTTGCTTGACGTGAGTGACGCTGGAATTTGCTGGAATGACAGTTGATGCTGATCTGGAGTAGTATCCGGCGGCAGTAATGCCGTACTTGAAGGCGTCGAAGGAGCTTGATGCGCCGTTTGATCGAAGTGGGCAACCTGGTATAAAGTACAGGCCTGCGTACAATGCAGAAGAGAGTGAGGGCATGCCCTGCGCCATCCAGGTTATGGGAAGACCGCTGCAAGATGAAGAGCTCATGCTGCATTTTAGCATGATTGCGGGCACTCTGGGAATCATAGAATAAGTAAAGCTGAGCTCAAGTATTACTGAGCTCCAACTACCCAAATACGAGCCTTCTGGAGTGAAAAAAAAAAAAAAAAAAACATATTCGCCGATTCGGCATTTTGTTTGTAGAAACTAGTGCAAGCAAACAATGTCCGTGCTCTTACCTTTTTTACAATATACATCCTTCGTCTCACACCAAATTCTCAGCATTTCGCGATTCCGCAACGATTTGAAACCCACCTACTATTTCGCCCACCCGCTTCGTCCATCAATTCTTCTTCTTTCCCCGCTTTTCTCTTTCACCACCTTGCTTACTCCCACTTGTGCTCTCCTCCCAACCCTCACCACCCAACAGCACCCCCACCTTCGGCACAAATCGCCCCACCTTCTGCTGATACTCCGCATACTCCGGATACTTCCCCCTAGTGATCCACTCCGTAAACGCCGTACTCCCCTGAAACAGCAGCAGATACGCGACCGCGCCGACCGCCGTCCAGTTCCACGCCGTCGCCGTCGCCCAGCAGCCCCACTGGTACAAGCCAACCCAGACGGCCTGCTCGGCGGCGAAGTTCGGGTGGCGCGACCAGCGCCACAGGCCCGTGGTGACGAAGCCGCGGTCGAGCTGGGGCGGGGCGAAGCCCGGCGGGGGCTTCGCGGTGCGGCGGTACGTGCTCTTGGCGGTCTGGTAGTCCCACTGCTGCTGGTCGGCGAAGAAGCAGACCAGGACGAGGGACATGAGGATGCGGACGAAGACGGTGTCGGCGGTGGTGAGGGTGTTGGTGGGGTGGGCGAGGGAGGTGAGGAGGATGAGATAGGTTGGTGTGGTGATGGAGAAGAGTAGGAGCTGTGTGGAGATATTTGGTTAGTTGGGGGGAAATTGGAAAGGCGATTGTTGGACAGTGATGAGAGAGAGGGATGAACGTACGCTTTGGATGGTGGCGATGAAGGTGACGTTGAAAATGAAGAATAGCGCTGGGTGCACCTTCGACCGGATGATTTCCCAACGGTAGTCTTCAACTCCGATTTTGTAGCCTCCTTTGCGCCAGTAGTTGTAGGTCAGTCGGAGCTACATCATGTCAGAAAGGCATTTTGATCGATGCAACGTGTCGACGCATACACTCCATAACGTGCTAAAAGCAACGATGTTGTCTAGCCGGTAGGCTGGCAGTCCATTCAGATGGGCCCAAAGGTCATAATGGATGTTGTAGATGGTAGGTAGAATGCTCCAACACCTATCCACCTGAGAGTAGTTCTTGTTGATCTCCGAGAGGACAAGAAATATCGGAGCCAAGGCCAGTGAGAAAGCCAAGGCAAAAATCAGCGGGTTCGTCGAAATGTAGAGCTGTTTCAGATCGTCCAGACTGGTTACGGAGCTCAGGAATTGCTGTGGAAGAGCATATAGCTGTGGCAGGAATGGCTGCACGACTTGGGAGTAGTCTGCGCAGTCTTGCAAGGACCTGACCAGAGGTACCGCAGCAGCCATGGTGGACAGTTGTGAGCTCATGGGGGATGATCAGTGTTGATGTCAACAGATTACCATATCTGCGCCAACGTGGACCGTGCTGGATCTCGGCTCGTCCCGCCTCGACGCGCTTTTCCACGCTGAGACGCGTTGAAGATCTTCACGCTAACAAAGCGAGAATGGATGCTCATTGCATAAGATGGGTGGGCGGATTCTGTGTGTGGCAGAGAAGCCATCGATCGCGAAAGCCGTTGCGAATCATCTAGGTGGAAATGTACCAGCTGTGCGTGAGACGCTTTAGCCTAATCTCGATCCTGCTTACAAGCTTTAGCGGAATGTGCCTGGACTCCCGTGGTTGAAGAATTACGAGTTTGAATATTCTTTTGAACCACCATGGGGTCGGTGCAATGTCGTTATGACCAGCGTGGCCGGTCATCTCATCAAGACGGAATTCGAATCACGGTATCGAGCCTGGGGATCATGCAATCCAGCAGAACTGTTTGATGCTGGGATCACAACATTTGTGGAAGATGTAATTCTCCGAAGTAATGACCCTTTGGATACATACAAATCATAATTGTTTCACCAGGATAAGAAAGTGATCGCCAAAAATATTGAGACGCAAGCTCGTTACTGCTCAAAGCTATTTATTTGGACCGACTGCGACCGAGAAGGTGAACATATAGGCACCGAGATCAGAGAGATTGCTCGCAAGTCCAAGCCGAACATTGAAGTCATTCGAGCAAAGTTTAGCAATATCGAGCGAGCGCAAGTTGATCTTGACTCGTAAGATACGACAGGTCCGCTAATCTGCTCCAGGCATATTATCCAGGCTGCGAGGCGACCGATTCCACTCGACGAGAAGCAAGCAAATGCAGTTGCTGCACGGATAGAGCTCGACCTCCGCACTGGATCCGCTTTCACCCGGATGCAGACGCTGGCCCTTAAATCTTTGATGGATCATGTACAAGAAGACAGGATTTTAAGCTATGGTAGGACTGCTTTTCTTCCAGATGTTGTGGAATCTATTAACAAGAGCCAAGGCTCGTGCCAATTTCCGACCCTCGGATTCGTGGTCGACCGCTACTTTCGGGTCAAGAACTTCAAGCCAGAAACATTCTGGAGCATCAAAGTCGCACATAAGAAGGAGGGAGTCACCGTCAATTTCAATTGGCAGAGAGTCCATCTCTTCGATCGTATGGTAGTAGTCATTCTCTACGAACGATGTTTGCAGGGCAGGACGGCCAAAGTCACCAAAATGCAGAGGAAGCCGACGAGCAAATGGAAACCCCTGCCTTTAACTACAGTCGAGCTGCAGAAAATGGGTAGTCGATTTCTTCGTATGGACAGTCAGCGAGTCATGAAGGTCGCCGAGGAGCTGTATCAGAAGGGGTGGATCAGCTACCCACGAACGGAGACCGATCAATTCGATCGAGCAATGGATTTGAAGGCTATCGTTCAGAGACAAACGCAAGACGGAAACTGGGGCTCGTTTGCTCAAGGTCTGATGAATGGCGGTTTCAATCAGCCTCGAAATGGTCGGAACAATGATAAGGCTCACCCGCCCATCCACCCGGTAAACTATGTCACGAGAGATCGCCTCAGTGATGAAGAGAAAAAAGTATACGAATTCGTTGTCCGAAGGTTCCTCGCGTGTTGTTCCGAAGATGCAAAGGGAGAGACTACTACGGTAGAGATCGACTATGGCGGTGAAAGCTTTCATGCGACTGGACTGCTTGTTCTGCAGAGGAATTATCTGGACGTCTACTGGTATGATAGATGGGAGAGCAGCCAGCAGCTTCCCCCGTTTGCCGTTGGGGAAATCTTTACTCCCTCCGAAGCCAAGATGACAGAAGGAAAGACAACGCCACCAGGCTATCTGACAGAGCCAGAGCTGATTGCGCTCATGGATGCCAACGGAATTGGTACAGATGCGACCATGGCTGAGCATATTGCAAAAATCAAAGACAGGACTTATGTAATGACGCGTACGCGAGGCAGCATTGAAGGCTCAACAGCTGCGACGGACGATGCAGACGATGGAGTAATTGGAGCAGGAAGCAGGGGCGGGCGGGGTGGAAGAGGGCGAGGAAGAGGGGGTCGCGGAGGAGCGACGGGGGCAGGCAGAGGCGGGTCCGGTGGAGTTCAAGAACTGATACCTACAACACTCGGGGTAGCGTTGATGAAAGGGTACGATGACATGGGCTTTGCGACAAGTTTGAGCAAGCCGTTCTTGCGCAAAGAGGTGAGTGTTGTGTCACCCGAGCACGTCATGTATTGCTTTGCTCATTGTTGGCCAGTTGGAGCTCAAGCTGAAAGAAATCTGTGCCGGCACGACTACAAAGAGCGCTGTTGTGCAGGAAAGCTTGGAGCAGTACAGAGAAGTGTTCGCGCGAACAAGCCAACAGATTGGCGTGCTGAAAGCGGTGAATATGCTTCCGTCCAGTCATCATTCCGCAGCTGATGCTTGTTGATTAGACAGTACGTCGTTACGTCCTTGGAGAAGGTGGATGACATCTTCGGCAGATACTCGGCGGTTTATCATCAAAGGCTTGCATTGTTGAGCTGCCTTGCGGAGGAGATCGGATGGGAATGGACGAAGCCGGACCTGCTCTGTGTGCTTAACGTTGGGGCGAAAGAAATGGTAGTGAAAGAGAACAATGGGTTTTCTGCATTCAACACTCACCATTCACCTCAACCACGTCGACTACAGCATGCTTCGCCAACAGCGATGACGGGGAGTCGGCGTCGCAGCCAGGCACCAAGCGCGGGCACTACTTGGTAGCGTCTTCGTTACAGCAGCTGGTAGGAAGCATTTGGCGGGGCTTGCATGCGGATGCAGCTGTGGCACCAAGTGGCAGCGTTCGCTGGAAGGCCTTTATCAGTGCGACCCCGCCCGGGCCCTCGATGCAAACAATATGTGGCTGAAGCCCTCCGTGCGAACCCTATTTGCATCATGGTGCGAGTCTGCGGGCTCGACTGGGGCGAGTGAGGTGATAAGAAAGATACCTCTTTCCAGGTACCTGCAGACAGGCATCATCGGCGGGTCACGGATGATTAGAAAGGTGCATGCTTAGCAATTCCGGCTCTAATGTCGCAGGGAGGGAGATAATCAAATCAGATAAAGCCCAGGGTGAAAATTGGACAGCATCGTGCGTGGCATGGAGGAGTTGACAGCCATTCGACGGCTCCATGTGGCCAGGTAATCCAGTGGAATCCGGAGGAACAGCAGGAAGTCGCGCCATCGAGTGCGCCAAGGTTGCGCCGATCAGCCACAGCGGCGCAGCCAATCACCGATCGCCCTTCGAGCACAACAACGGAACAAGCTGCCTGACGCCTGAATCACCTGCACAATCAGCTGCACAACATCCATCCACCTCTCCTCCACTCCAGTCTCCCGCGTACCACGCAGCTACCCAACTTCCGACTGCTTCTGCTTTCTTTGCTCCCTTCTACTGCCACCCGTTGTGATTGCCAACCGCACCATCGAACCGCCATCGCCACCATCCAACGCCCGCGCACTCGCCGATCGCCCTGTTCTATTACCTGTGGAACAGCTTTCCATTCTATTTCCACGCACCTACCGGTCGCTGCTTGTTGCTTGCTGTCACTTTATGTAAGTACCACCTCCGCGACCCGTTTGACATCTCTGTTGGCACTGCTGCTGCCTTCCTGCCGTTTGCGACCATCACCTCCTCTGCGCCGCGTCTGACTCACGACTCTCAGCTCCGATAAGGACAACCCTCGTCGCACAACATCCAAACCATGGCTGCTGCAGCTTCCAACAGCATTTCCAACCTGACTCTCGCCCTCGCTGCCAAATTCAAGCAAGACTCCGGTAACGCTGCGTCCTTTACTACCGATTCCGCCACGGGCGCCGCTGTCGCTCCTTCCAACCACCACACCCATCCCGGACTTCTCACTCCCCCCAACTCCATCTCCCCCATCATTCCACCACAGCTCTCGAGCAACAGTCATCATCAGCCTCCCCACTCGGTGGACTCGGACGTCGATCTCCAGGATGCCGTGGAACATGCGAAACACCAAGATCAGCCCCATCGCGGAGACCCGTCCTCGTATCATGCATTGACGGATCTGGATCGGCAAGAGGCAGAGGGCGCAATCACCCCGGCCGCCGTTGCCGAACACCATCTGCCAAGCATCTTGCTTGGGAATGGGCCGATTCCGATCCGGTATATCACCGGCTGCCTTACCCAGTCTCTCCCCGGCTTCGCGTCGATACCACCTGCCAAAGCCCGGCGAATCATCGTCAGTGCATTAGAGGGCAGATATCACGGCGGGACTGATCGCGATGTCGTTTACGACAAGGTCGGGTGGGGGCGATGGGAGGCAAGGACGAAGGGACAACCGGTGCCAGAAACGCGCCGTCCGGGTTTGGCTCACAGGAATGTATCGCCTCCGGTCTCGGTTGCCTCTTCGACTGCGGCGTCCAATGTTATGTGGAATGGGAGGAGAGACGAGTCCGGCAGCAATTCCTGGTTTGGAGACTCCGTTATGACGCCACCGGCGGAGGACATGGACATGGCGGAACACGAGGCAGAGAAAATGTCCTTGGACGGCGATGAAGGCACAGATTTCGAAGAAGAGCCCGCTAGCGAGGATGCAGAAGAGACGGAAGAAGAGGATTGGGCTGCTATTGGGGCGGAAGCTCTAAGAAGCGGATACTACAGCAAGTCTGCAGCTGGAAAAAATCACCGCCATCATCACAAGCACTGCCACCACCCAAAACCCACGAAGATTTCATCACGACACGACAAAACGCACCATCACCTTCATTTTGCACGTTCCGCGCCACCTCATCCACCTCACCCTTATGACCGACGACCATCTTACGCACGCTCACGACACTCGAAACCTTCCAAATCTGTGTATATTGACTCTAGCAACATCGCCGAGCAGAACGCGCAGGAACGCGCTGCGGCTGAGGCCTTGCTTCGCATGGTCTCCATGTAATACCACTCTACACATACCTTGACTACGGATGGATTTTTCTGCTTCATCGGTCTTATTTTCCCGCATCGGCCCAAAGTTGCACATTTCCGATTCTTGCGAGCCGACGGGTGCAGTCACTCGTTACTTTGTTTCCTCAATACTTCGGGGAGGAATTTTTTTTCTTCCTCAACCAAACCAGCAACACCATCCAAATATCTGCACACAAGGTGGATACCCCGGATGCGGTGTTCTTCTTCCGTCCGCATTTGCACGCTTGCACGTAGCGGCCACTAGCGGTACACTTGTTTACTACGTGTTTTCTTATCATTTCCTTGCACTACTTTACACAGAAAGCAGGGTTCGCAAAGAGTGGCCATTACTCCGAACAGATGACCCCTCAACTTTGCAGAATATCTTTACTCTGTTTCAATTGCCCAGCTGGATCAAGCGCTGACGACTGGGTTACGCCTAATTTTTCTCCTTCGTACTCGGGGCAACAGGGATAGGTTACTTCGGGACATGAGCGGGGAGCTGGGTAGTAATGGATGGGATTCGACGGCACGGCATGGCGTTATCTGCTAGGTCTTATAGCTACATCTTTCTTCTGACTCTGCAGTGTTTTTTTTGTTTTTTTTTTCCTTTGTTTTTTCTTTTATCTGTCCTACTTGTACAATGGTCTGAGCGAGCAATCGAGGGGCGAACTGGGTTTATTGGGTCATGGAGCTACTCTACCAGGTTCGAATCGACTTGGGCCACGAGCTCGGTCGACTCGGTTTAACACGTGGGGCTTGTTTGACTCAACTAGACTTATGGGCCTCTTCAACTCGACTCAACATATGGAGGCTTGAGCATGCAGACTAGACGGCATTCGTTTCTTCCTCTTTCGAGAGAGAGAACAGAAAAAACGATGAATCGACTGGACTCTGCTTTGCTCGCCGGGGGGGGGGGCTGCTTTGCGCTTGAACTCTGATCTTATTCTTGCTTTTCAACCTTGCGAGCGGAGAATGCAGCAGATCGAAAATATGTCGATGGAGAGAGCATCAAATGGATTCCGTGATGTATCGTTGTCTAGTGTGCCTATCTTTTCGGCACGCCTGCAATGATGGAAGACAGGACAACTAAAGCTCTATGCTTCTCTCCTCGGCAATAGCTATGGCAGCAGCGGTTGAGCACAGCTTAGTTTGAAATCATGCCCACTGCTCAGCCAAATTAATCCAAGCTCACTTGTACTGATGATATCTTGGCTTCTTCGGCCATGACCTGTGATCATACAACTCGTACGTACGCATCATTTCTGCGTTTGCAGATTCAGTCGGATACGTCTGTAATTGACTGTAATTTGAGTGATATTACTTCGCCAGAATGCAGCAACTCCCAGACCCATCACTCTAAGTACTCCGCAACAGAGAACCCCAAGTGGGAGACATTAGCAGCAATCCCTGGCAACTAGCCTCACGCAACCTATTGTTCCCCTATTCCTCCTCAAAGCGCACCCTCCTACCC
>JAGFVP010000188.1:0-59917 GCA_021031095.1 Bathelium albidoporum
GGATAGGGGCGGGTGGGGTGGATGGCGGCGAGTATCCATACCGGGCGAAGGCGATTTACAGCTACGAGGCGAACCCGGATGATGCGAATGAGATTAGTTTCGCGAAGCATGAGATTCTGGAGGTGAGTGATGTGAGTGGACGGTGGTGGCAGGCGCGCAAGGAGAATGGCGAGACGGGGATTGCGCCAAGTAATTATTTGATCTTGTTGTGAGAGGGCAGCCAAGGGACAGAATAGAGTCGGGGAGGATGAATGGAGAAGGGGAGAGAGGCTACTGAGGAAGAGAAAAGAAGCAGCTGGATTGATTTGATCGGATCAAGCACTGCTAAACGCACCTACACACCTGCGCCCCGATAATTAGGTGTCCAGGCTCTGGGATGCTCACCTTCCCGAGTCGGAGACACGTACAGGCGAATCACCATCTGGAGTCGACAGGTTTACATTGGGATCCCCCAAACCGAAAAGTCGCCGCCCTTGCATTTTTCCATATGGCTATCCTCCTCCGATCTACACGATTTGCGAATGACGTTTTCTCTACGCTGAATCTTCTTCATCTGAGCGGTTCAGCTACTCTCCGCTTCTCGACGAATCTCGTTAGCGCTTCTTGAAATTCTCTTGCCCAAGTAGGTATGTAAGAGACTTTCAAGTCCGACTTGCCATCTGTTTTGAAAGTTTTGCCTTGGCGTTCGGAAGGAGTCCTTGACCGTCTGTGCTCTAATATGGAGTGGACTTATGGGCGATGGTATATATGCGGTTGGGCCTACGGGTCGCAGCGTCATTATCGTTGGTTGTACTATCCTTTCGCTTCTGATTCTTCTGTTTTCAGTCCCTGGAGCTGTATAGGGTGGAGTCGTGGATAAGCTGATCTGGCGAGAGATCTGAATTTGCTTCGTGCCTGTGCTTTCAGGCCTGGCTTAGGGACAAAGCGGGCGTTTGCGTGGAAAGGTGTGGGGATGTATCTACGGAGGCCAGAGCCACGACGAGCAGCGGGGAGAGCTTGACAGCTGTTGTCCTTTTTGTGCAAAAAAGCTAGTTTTGGTTACGATTACCCGCCGATTTATTTCTAGTCCTTAAATCCATGATCTTTACATTTTCCTCGTTCCGAAATGCCCAGATTGGATGATGAAAGCACCTTCGTTGCGTTCCAGTAAGTGAAGATATTCACCATCATGCTCGCATTGTCATACATTGATCATCGAACCTTCACTCCCTTCGTACCCAAAATCCTTCCAATCGCCTCCCTCACTGGGCAAACTCCCGATTAAATGCACGGCCTACCACAATTCTTCGCACCTCGCTCGTCCCCGCCCCAATCTCATACAGCTTCGCATCCCGCAGCAGCCGGCCCGCGGGAACTTCATTCATATAGCCCATGCCACCCATTAGCTGGATGCCATCCAGCGCCACCTGCGTTGCAGACTCCGCTGCATACAGGATTGCCGATGCGCAGTCTTGGGTTCTGATAGCGCCTGTTGACCAACGAGAAGGGCGATTAGCAGCTACTTTGGAATGAAAGTTGGATGGAGAGAGGGGAGGGTGCTCACCACCGTTATCAACGGCCGATGCCGTTGAATGCGTGAAAGCGCGCGCTGTCTGGAGGCGGACATACATGTCTGCGAGCTTGCCCTGAACGAGCTGGTTGTGCGCGATGGGCGTGTCGAATTGCTTGCGGGTATGGGTGTAGGGAAGCACGAGGTCGAGGGTGGCTTGCATGATCCTACGTGGTCGTTAGTTTCCTCTTTTTCCTGTCAATGACAGTGGGCGGGCGGGAAGAGTGGAGCGTACCCAATGGGTCCGGCGCTCAATACTAGTCTTTCGAGATCCAGACCTTCCATTAGCACTCGGACGCCCTTGTTCACATCGCCCAGGATGTTCTCATTGGGAACAAAGACATCTTCGAAGATGAGCTCGCCGGTATTAGAGCCGCGCATACCCAGCTTGTCGAGTTTGCGCGCGCAGGAGAAGCCAGGCGTGGAAGGATCGACGATGAACGCGGTGATACCTTTCGAGCCGGTGTCGGGTACAGTCTTGGCGTAGACGATGATAGTATGTGCGTCTGGGCCCTAGATAAAACGGATACGATCAGTGTTCTTAAGTTCCGTCAAACAGTGCATGAGAGTCCAACTCACGTTCGTGATCCACATTTTCGTTCCGTTCAACTTGTACCCTCCGTCGACATGGTCCGCTTTCATCTTCATGCTCACAACATCGCTACCAGCTGAGTGCTCCGACATTGCAAGTGCGCCAACCTTCTCGCCTGATATTAATCCTGGAAGGAACGTGGCCTTTTGCTCGGGACTACCATTCAGCATTAATTGGTTGATGCAGAGCTGCGAATGGGCGGCATAGGAAAGACCAATGCTGCCTAGATCCATCAGCCAAACTGTAATAGCAGGTAAAGGGCCAATAGACGTTATAAGGCGCTGGCTGTCCTACCTGATGCTCTTGACAATTCTTCCATGACCACACAATGTGCTTGATATCCCATGCCGAGTCCACCATAATCCTCATCTGCAGTTATGCCAAGAAACCTGCTCGCCTTAGTCGATAGATCCATAGGGCTTCCGATGTTTCTAGCTAATTTACCCTGCCTCTCCCATCTTCCTCCACATATCCATTGGGAATTCATTCTGTAGGTCTGTTTTCTGGGCAAGGTCTTCCGGTATTTCTCGTCCTGATCATGAGGTCAGATTCCCAGGATCCTAAGGCATTGGAGAGAAAATATCAACCAACTTGTGAATTCTTTTGTGTTCTCCCTTAATTCTTCTAACTCTTCTCTGCTCGGTGCAACAAAGTTCTTCGGATGCTTGAACGAAGCCGCTCGGCGAAAGTTGAGAGGTAAAATAGCATGCCGCGCATTGCCTATTCGCCTTGCGCTTCGACAGAATAGCCTCGGAATTGTGGGGGAAGCCATTGCAATAAGCGAATTGCTGTCAGGTTTGGTCGTTGCGAACCAAAGTCTCACTATTGATTGAAAGCTTCCAAACTTTATAGTCCGGGGTCCCCACAGATCCACGCGGCTACCATCGGCTTTGCAACGTCAGTTGCTCCCTCATAAAATCTCCGGACAAGACGCAAGACGACACAAACCACCACACACCATGGCTTCCTCTCTACCGTTCAGCTTCTCAGCATGGATGATGCTACGTCCAGCTGTACGGTTTGCCGGCCGGAGGCGAGCACAATGTCCCCTCCAAAGACGGCGAATCGCAAGCTATACTCACTCTCACCAAGCTGCTCAATTGTCGGTATTACCTACTACTGTTGATACGTCGTCGGAGGAATACAAGACAAATACGCAGCAGTTCAATGACTTGATGAGTCGAATGGAGGAGCTACACAACAAAATTGTCCAAGGAGGGCCGCAGAAGGCGAGGAATAAGCACGTTGAGCGAGGGAAGATGCTACCCCGAGAGTACGCCCAACTTCAACTCCGCAATGAGTGGTAAATAGGAGCTGAGATAGGACTTGCATAGTCGAGTCACCGCCTTAATAGATCCTGGCACGTCTTTCCTCGAGCTTTCGCAAATGGCCGGCTACAATCTCTATCCTGGTGAAGACGTCCCCGCCGGGGGGATCATAACAGGCATAGGCACGGTGGAAGGAGTCACTTGCATGATCGTTGCAAATGACAGCACGTAAGATGCTCGATTTCGTTCCGACCTACGGAGCTTTGCTCAATAGTACAGGGTCAAGGGCGGCACCTACTACCCAATCACCGTCAAAAAGCATCTCCGCGCCCAAACCATCGCCCAGGAAAATCGTACGTTTCCTCCATTCCCCTCCCTGTCCTACCTGCACCAGCCCTGCAATATCTTTCCACACCACTGCTCTGGCTAAATACACCCCCATCGCAGGCCTCCCCTGCATCTACCTCGTCGACTCCGGCGGCGCCAACCTCCCACACCAGGCCGACGTCTTCCCTGACCGCGACCACTTCGGCCGCATCTTCTACCACCAAGCGCGCCTGTCCGGTGCCGGCATCCCGCAGATCGCGGCCGTGCTGGGGCCCTGCACGGCGGGCGGGGCGTACGTGCCCGCGATGAGCGATGAGGCCATCATCGTCCAGGGCCAGGGCCACATCTTTCTGGCGGGCCCGCCGCTCGTGCGCGCCGCCACGGGCGAGGATGTCAGCGCGGAGGCGCTGGGCGGCGCGACGACGCATGCGGAGCATAGTGGTGTGGCGGATTATCGCGCCGTGAATGATGCGCATGCGCTGGTGTTGGCGAGAAGGTGTGTGCGTAATTTGAATTGGCCGAAGGGAGGGGCGGCGGCGGTGGGTGTTGGGGACAGCAGTAGTGATGCTGAAAATCGGGAGGGAGGGGTGAGTAGGACTTGGCGCGAGCCGTTGCATGATCCGGATGAGCTGCCGGGGATTGTTGGGTTGTCGCTGCGTCGTCAGATACCGATTCATGAGGTGATCGGACGGTTGGTAGACGGATCTGAGTTTGCCGAGTTCAAGCCGTTGTATGGCACGACGCTCGTCACGGGGTTTGCGTGCATCTACGGGCAGCCGGTGGGCATTGTGGCAAACAATGGGATCTTGTTCTCCGAATCCGCCCTCAAAGGGGCACATTTCATCCAGCTGTGCGCCCAGCGACGGATACCGCTCGTGTTCTTGCAGAACATCTCCGGATTCATGGTAGGCGCGGATGCAGAGCGAGGCGGCATTGCCAAGAATGGCGCGAAGCTCGTGACCGCCGTTGCGTGTGCCGAAGTCCCCAAGTTCACGGTGGTTGTGGGAAGTTCAGCAGGAGCTGGAAACTATGGAATGTGGTAAGTGTGCTTTGGACTTCTGCTGCGCTGGTTCGGGTGATTGGGCCAAGCTGACAGGACCTCAGTGGACGGGCGTATTCGCCGCGACTTCTTTTCCTCTGGCCAAATGCAAAGACTTCCGTCATGGGACCCGAGCAGCTTTCTGCCGTGATGGAAGCCGTAGGGAAGACCGTTGATCCCAATTTGCGGGATAGAATAGAACGCGAGAGCGACGCCACTTTTTCTTCTGCACGATTGTGGGACGATGGCGTCATTCCACCCAGTCACACAAGAAGGATATTAGGAATGGGACTGATGGCTGCCTATGGTGGCAAAGGAGAAGGATGGAGTGAAAGCGAGAGAGGGAAAGATACGAGATGGGGTGTCTTCAGGATGTAGTCTAAGTTTTGCATCCGCCCACTTTTGTCTAAAAGCCTGTACAAGATACCCAATAATCTTGCAACGCCTTGTCTAGGTAACCTGCCATTGGGTATTGATCTGCTTGCGCTGAACCTGTATTCCGATAATCAGCTTAGAAAAGATGCGTCAAGTGAGCTCTGAAAATTTTCTACTGGGACGGCAACACAGAGGGAGAGGTAGTTTGAAAACCCTTACCAGAGGCGCGACGACGAAAACTCCAACTCCTAATGCCGCCACAGTAGCCAGCATCTGCAATTTTCCAAAATCCTTGCCCAAAACATCAAAGGCACCACTCGGGCTTACCCTCGTCCCAAATATATCGCCTCCATATGCGAACACAAGACTTGTACTTTCCAGTCCACTTGGCGTCGTAATCACATGTTTGACTCCCTGCACCTCACGCCTATGGTTGATGTACCACTTGGGATCAAATTCCAGTACGGGAGAGTACTTGAAGAGGCCTTCGGCTGCCTCAATCTTTGTTGCATCACGATCGACTGGACGTCGAGGATCCAGCTGATAGCGCGGTATGCTGACAATAGAGTTCGTCTCTGACAGTACGGCGAGCAGTTCGCGAGATGTAATGCCTTGACGAGTTTGGGTAATGGCCATTGAAGAGATCTCTTCGGTGACGTGATATGTTTGGGCAATGACATACGGTCTTGCAGAGCCATTATCAAGTGCAGAATAGTTCGCTGTGGAACCGAGAGGACCACGATCATTCGGGAGATAGGATTCGTACAGTTCGGCTATGACGAGTTCTTGACCAGATGAGGGTGACTTTGATGAGGGGACAGTACTGAACGAATAAGTAAACCAGTTTTCAGACAGAGCAGATGTGAGTGAACGTGCAGTGTCGACGCTGTCATGTGTATTGTCGTAAACTACATCTCCTGACACCGAGTCCAAGAGGTAGACTGCCAGACGGTTTGCAGCATCATTGGCTGTGAGGACGAGTATGAGGTTGGGATTCAGGTATTTGTAGAGAACCCTCCTATCTCCCAGAGCTTTTCCAATTGCAGCCACAGGCTCATTTGGAACCCTGTCAGATATGTGTACGATCCGTTCTCCGGCAGAAGGCTTGAACCGCCAAGCAATCTCGGCTACAGACGCTTGGCGTCCATGTATCTCACCGTGAGCAAAGTCAAGCGAAACAAGCACAGAAAGTGGCTGCTGTTCCATAGAGCCGGAGTGGGGAAATCTCGGGCTCCTAAGCTTGTCGCCAAGAGGGGTGGGAATGACATTGAGAGATCTTGTTGACGGATCAAATACTTTTAATTGGCCTTCCGGACCGATGCGTAGATCTGGACCCGTCCATGTCTCACCGGGAGCAAGTTCCACAGCTTTCACAGTGCTCAGGAGTGCGCCCTGGTTTCCGGCATCCATGAGGAAGAGATAACCAGCATCGTTAGCAACAAGAACAAGTTTGTGGTAGCCAAAGCGGTCGTGCGTCGAGACAGCTTGCGCAGGTATTTCTCCTTTTGTTCCCTGTGTGCTTCCCAGGAAGAGTATCCTAAAGATACTCTGGAGCCAAGAGGGCAAGTACTGCAAATCATGGATATGTCGGTTGAGTCTATGGACATAGGCAGCGATAGGGTTAGCATGACCTTCTGCTTCGAGCTCTTCGGTCAAAGAACTTCCATCATCTGTCTCGGCCCAAATAGCGTCAGTGGCACTTGCAAGACCTTCGTGTCGAGTCCAGCTGAGTTCTCCATTGCGATAGAGGACCCAGCTACCGTCAGAATGCAAAACAGCACATCTGATTGCAGTCACAGATCCGGATTTAGAAACGACTTCAGCGGAAGTATGAATAGCGAATGCGGCTGAGTATTGGTTCTGTTGGTTGCCTTTACGGGGCCATCGACCAAGGATACCATGGGATGCAGAGGATACAACGCTGAACTCATCTTCCGTGACTCTCGTGAAGTAGACGTTGGCGTCAGACGGTGTGGTGGCAAATGCACCTTTCCCTGCAAGCTTTGGAAGACTGTACGCTTTTGTGATTGAGGCCGAGTTGAGGTTGATGTGAAACACCTCAGCCCAGTGACGTTCGCTTGTTTGGAAATGGATTAGGAAATGTGGTAGCGAATTGGTCTTGGACGATGCATGCAGTGTAATTCTTTCGACTTCTTCCTTTGCACTACTCTCGACCGCGAACGTCGAAACTGATTTAGATCCGAGTATATTGATTTTGACGGTCTTGCGTGTCTTGTCGGTCCAAGCTATTATCGGCGAAGCGGTATTCGCCCCTACAAAGAGGATGTCATCCGTTGATGCCAGTTCACCGTCTGAACTAATTGTGTATTGGTCAATCTTATGACCATTCAAGGGATCCAAGCTGGTGACTTTGATCTTCAACCCCCCTGTGAATGTTGAATGGGCGGAGATGTAGTAGATACTTGCAGAGGATGCTGATACCTGTAACGGCGCATCACCACTCGCAACACTGTTAGCATGATCCAAGTCAAAGTATGTCTCGTACATACCTAGTGTCCTCATATTCCCATTTCACCCTGCCTGTCGTCGCATTCAATCTCTTTACAAACGATGTGGGACCCCCAACAAGGACAGCAGCATCTTTGCTATTCTCGGCGCGTTCTTGTCCCGTCGGCAGCTCCAGGAGTTCCAAATCGAGCACAGGCACATCTCCCAGAGCAGTATTCCAGGCAAGCCTACCCTCGGAGGCGCTCCATGCCGCCACCTCACCATGTGTGGCAGTCACGACTGTATCCGTATCTTCACCAGCTCGAAGGATACCCGCATTAGCGCTCGGGGCTGGATGCAGACGTTGACGCCATACCAATGTTCCATCTTTCGGATTCACGGCACCAAGCACATTTCGTTCGGACAAGGTGTACAAAAGTGAGGCTTTGGAGCTATAATGGGGCTGATGGAAGAAGGTTGCCTGCTGCCGTGGCACGCCCAGCAAAGCTAGATGATAGTCAACATTGTATGCATCATCAACAAAGACAGCGAAAGCCTGAGAAATGAGCAGTGCGAGACAGGCCACCGCCAACGCAAGACGTTGGAACATTATTTGCGGTCAACGGGGTGAGAGGGCAAAGGATGTTCTGGTCCAAGCGCGTAGAAGCGGCCGAAATTTATCATCCCAATCCCGCTTCCAATTTCTTTCTTGCTCTTGCCTCCTATAGCTTATACACATAATCAAGGGCTACCTATCATATCCTCCATGTCGGAATCCTAGAGTGGCTATTTGCTGAGGCTGCCTGTCATGCTTGAAAAGCTCTGCAATCCTGAACTTCTTCTCTACACCTTTTGCACATCTAAGGAGGTACCATTTCAGCTGCCACTACTACTGCAACACGTAAGACGCGATGGCAGTTCCTGCATACAAACTTCAGTGTGTTCTATATTCGATCATCATGCGTTCTCACCAACAGACCACGGGTACTACAATAAGTGCGGTACTCTCTTTCAACGGCAAGCCAGAATGGCTAGCAGGCATACCGCTGAGTCGTGCGACTCCAAAGTTCGTTCCCGCTCATCTGGTAACCTAATGCTTTATAATAAACCATGATCTTGTTCCTGGTGTCCCGTTCGTTTGCAACTAGGGTAAGATGGACCAACTCCCATTCTCGACACAGGGACCGTAGGACTCGCTTTGCAGCCTCTGGGGTAAGGTTGCATTCTTCGGATAGTACCTTCACCGATGAGCAAAGTAAAGCTCCTTCAGACGCTGACTCAGACGCCTTTAGTAGCTCTTTGTCCCAACTGTAGATGTCGTTGACCACAGATATGTGCTTTGCACAGTTCGTATCCACATGTTTCACCACTTCGACATCGTACGGCGTAAAATTGATGCACATAACATAACGCATAAGCGCTGCCAAGAGACTATAGACAGGTGAGCGATGATCGGCGTTTATAAGCAGAGGGGATCCACTTACGCAAAGCCGACATCGCTTTCTCGATACTGCAGATACTCCCTCAAGCACGTCATCTGCTGGCGTTGCGAAGCCGTCTGCGCTTGCATGAACTCAAAGAGGGGTTCAACAATTTCGTCGGCGAGTTTACGATCATGGGCTCGCATTTCTGCCCATAGTTCATCCATTATCACTTGGACGGCACTGTCTAGCTGGGGACGGCATTTGCCATCAATTATACGCATGAGTGTCTCGTTATAAAGTTTACCCTCTTCGAAAGACTTGTCCTCGAGTAGATCTGCAAAATGCTCAGCGATAGTTTTGAATTCGATTGTGAACACCTACCATCGATGAGGAACAGTATTGTTAGCAGCTTGCAAGCGTATATGATCCTATCGTCCTCTGCTTCGGGGAAATAGAAACAGGTCACCCTGCTGAAACCAGCAGCCCGGAATTTGGCTACGGCTTGTCGGCTAGAGAATTTCCAACGCTGTTCAAAGTAACTTTCAACCTCCCGTGTCAATTGTTTCTCAAGATGATGACATTTTGGGACAAGATGACTGCACAGTGGACTCCAATCCCGTTTATCATCGCTCGCAGTCCAGGGAATGAATTTTGATGCAGCGGACATGAAGGTATGGATGAAGCACTGAAGAGTATGAACGCAGTTCTGATAGGACGTGAAAAGAATATTTGATACCATCACTGCTATTGCAGGCGCAGCGATACACGCAAGAGAGGAAGGGCTATCGAAATTGATAGGAAGCACCAAGTCCAAGGAGACGTCATGAAAGAAGTGTTGCAGACAAAGAGATTCTTATTGCTAGGATTTGCCCAGTGATCTCGGCTATTACCACTCTGGAACTAGTGCGGCTTACATTAGCAAATGACTTGGATGGGTGGTTGAAATGACTATTCGAAGGTCTGTCGTCGGCTAATATTATCTAGTAAGCGATGATGGATAATCGACCGAATTTCGCTATCAAGCGCTAGGCTTAACACATTATAATAGCAGTCATTTTATGAGTCGTTCATTCATGCGGACCAATAACTCCGGCTTCTTCCAGAATAAGTACATCTCTGACCTGACGTGCCAGTCCAGTTTCGTATCAATAAGCTCTATATCAAATCGATAGAAGAGCTTGGCCAAAGTAGTGCAAAGTTCCATCCAAGCGAGTCTAAGCATCTGGGTTCAGTTGGTGTTCTATATGAAACGTATTTTTTGACTTACGTCTTCCCCAAGCAAGTCCTCGTTCCTAACGAGAATGGTCGACTAGCGTTCAGAACGTCCCTCTCGGAATTCGAAATCCATCGATCAGGATCAAATCTCCAGGGCTTGGTGAAATTGGATGAAGAAAGACAGGCTGCAAATGAGCTTGTATACACAGTTGTCTGGAATTTATAAGTATGACTGAAAATCTGGAAGATTTAACTTACACCAGGACGTATGTAATGTCCATTGATGACAGTACCTCCTTTTGGCACCACTCTTGGCAAGCCGAATGGTAGAGGCGGGTACAGTCGAAGCGCTTCAAGGCACACAGCGTGCAGGTACGGCAGCTTGGAAGTGGAAGCCCAATCGATACTACCGTAACCACTAAATGTACTGCCTATCTCCTTGCGAAGTCTGGCTAACACTTGAGGATGGCGCCCTAGATAGTAAACCACTGTGGCCAGCGTGGTAGCTGTTGTCTCACTTCCTGCAAAGCTGCCTCATTTTCAGCGAAGAATGGCAGACAGGGCGTAGTATTTACACAAGATCAGATGCGTGTGTGGCAATCTGCTGATTTGACACGTTATACTGAGTCCGCGCGCGCTCTGCAGACATGTGCGCTACTATATCA
The DNA here is from genome assembly GCA_021031095.1 of Bathelium albidoporum. NCBI lineage: Eukaryota > Fungi > Ascomycota > Dothideomycetes > Trypetheliales > Trypetheliaceae > Bathelium > Bathelium albidoporum. The sequence goes on from JAGFVP010000188.1 coordinate 10,903, forward strand.
TGCTTGTCAGACTTCTGCTCAAGTCTCCTGGGTCATGTTCAGTCTTACACGGGTCGAGGTAATTCAAAGGTTCGGGACTTACTGCTTGATTGCCTCGCAAGCGTATTGCGTGTTCTTTGACGCTCCGTTGGTTAGTGAGCGTAGCCAGCGAGGATTGCAGATTACATAAATGACTCCAAGGATCGGAACCCTCCGGAAGGTATCTACAAGAGAGCATTGCCGCACTGAAGCCATTACGATGGAAACCCACGAGTGTGTTTGACCTGTCTCTACCCCATCAAAAGATTTTCCAAAGGCCAATTCTCCGATGATGTCGAACGTGAGTAAATTGAACCACTTTGTCAGATCAATTGGCTTCTGTGCCGATTCTTGAAGTCGATCAATGAATCTATCAATCACCTGAGCAATCAGGGGCTCCTGCTCTTTCAGCGACATGTCAGAGAAAGCAGGAGATATATATCTATGCATGTCTCGGTGCTTTACTGGATCTCTCTCGCTCACGATTGAGGATCCATACGCGGAGAAGCTGTTGTAGAAATCGGACTTCAAGAAATGGCTAGTACTGGCATTCCGACTGCCATATATAATTTGCCACGACTCCGCAGAGGAGCATGAGATATCGTTGGGAGCAATTTGAACCACGGGGCCGTATTTCTCATGCATTTGAAGCAAGTTGTAGGGATACCTGCCACTGAGGATGCTACGACATAACCCATAGCTACTGAACTTGGCAGAAAGCGGGCCGGGTATCTTGGATCGTTGGATCATGAAGTACCAGCACTCTCTAAATGCCCAGAAGATCAGGATCTATCAAAGTCAGTAGAGGCTGGTATAAGCTTAAACAAAAAGTTCATGCAGCATACGAGAGGCAGGGCGATAAGTAGTCCATGCAAAGTTGCTGAGTTCGTAAGAATTGACATTTTGCGATGGGATCGAATTGACTATGTGAGCTGTTACAATAAATTATGGACGTTGAGCAGCCAAGATCGGCCTCCAGAGTGGTGGAACACACATGGTCAGATGATGTCCCCGCCGGAAGAAGAAAATACCGCCCTGAATCGGGTAATTCCCGTGAACTGTCTGTCTTCACAATTCAGCTTACGCTGGTAATTCGCGTAAACCAAGTGGCCGTCACGCCTTAAGCGTCGGTCGATTTAGCGATTTGTTCAAACCCCCCTAGTCTACGAAACACGATAACTTGTTGGGGATCGGGCATGATACTGCCGTCGCTATACTTGTTAGGGGGCCTCGAGCTTTGCCCTTCTGGAAAGGAGATACTGTAATTCTCCAAGATAACACCTATGATCAACTTATTCATGGCACTGGCATACCACCGGCCAGGACATGTGAGCCGACCATTGCCCCAAGCTACATTACCTGGTTCAATGCCAGAAAATTCATTCTCGGGTGCTTGTTTTGTCTCACGATAGAAACGATAGCCTTGGAACTGAGATGGGTTCTCGTAAAATTTCGAGTCACGCGCCATAGACTCCGCTGGCATGTTGACAAACGTTCCTGGTGCTATTTTTGTTCCGTTAGAAAGTTGAACAGTAGAAACTGCAATCCTGCTTAACCCTACTACATGACATTAGTGGGTGTCGGTCGCAAATAGCGGTCGTACATACAGGCATCGGGCTGATTTAGTCGCATGGATTCTTTCAGGAAACTGTCAAGCTTTTTCAGCCCTTTGACCAATTCCAAATCCCACGGGCCGCGCGTGCCTCGCCGAACATGTTCGATTTCGGAGCGGATGTCCTTAACGTAATCGGGCATCGCACATAAGTCAAAAAGCGCATGGACAGCAGCCATCGTAGAAGTATGTAACTGTTTGCCTATTTAGTGACTCATTTGGAAGCTGAGGAAATGCAAGCTGAAAGAAAAACTGCTTGGTTCTGGGTGCTTCCGAGCTCACTAAGAATTCAGCGAAGCTCGAACAGGTAGCACAACAGAGCGCAATCACTACGAGTACATCATGCCTTCATATGAAGATAGGCTTACCGCAGCAGACGTGAGTACTAAAAGCTGTAATATGATCGTCATTGGATCAGCCCTTTGCTGAGACTGAACGAGGAAATTGAGAAGGTCGTCGTGTTTGCTGCTGTCTTTTCGCCGCTCGACAATAGCAGGCCCGAGTACTCTATCTGCGTTGGCCAGTATCTTGTCCATTTCTTTCCTCGGTGCGAGGAATGGGCGGAGAAACGGACGGAGGGCTCGTGGATAAGGCCTTAAAGTATTGGCTGTACCAACGACGGTGGCCAAATAGGCGGACACAACCTCCAGCCATGCGGATTCATGGCACAGAGGCTGGCCAATGAAGACTCGCGATGAGATACTCAGGACTATAGAAAACACGAAGGTGTAAGTCGGAAGTGTCATCCCCACTACGGTCGTCAGCATTTGCAGGGGGTTGGTTCATCCGGGCACGTACTACCGCTAGCGTCGGGAAGGAGTTTTCTCATTGCGCATTCAAGCTCTTCGTACATTAGCGGTAAAAACTTGGCTGTTATTGTTAGCACTGACAAGATGATAGCTTGTCAGAACCTAAGCTTACGTAGGCTCTGAGTCAGTTGAAGCCGGCAAACATCTACATGTTGACGACTGCGGAGGATGACATCCACCCCGCTGTAGTATCCGAGATGTTTCTCTACCAGAGCAACAGAATGACTGAGCTTTGCTTCCGGAAGCATCCTGATCTCCGCGAGGAAGCCAGGCGATAGAATTAAGCGCTCCATATCTTGAGTTTGAACGAGGAAGTCGCTACCAGCATACTATCATCCTTTAGATACAAAGTCGTGCTGGAAGTTATTGCCATACCTTGTGGTAGCCTTTATCAACGAGCTTGTGTCCATGTAGACGAAATTCCTTTCTCGCGGCTGCAAGGTTGATGTTCATGAAACCCGGATCAATACCTACTCGGCGTAGAGGTGGGGCGCCAACCCTCCGGATCTTGCCTCTGAGAGAGACAGAGAGGAAACATAGTGCGCCGAAAATGAGTAGTATGGCGTGCTCTCCAGTCATTCTTGGGCTATTGGTGCTGAACACAATTAGTCGAAAGTCGGTTTAAGATTCCTAAAACTAGGAAATCATGCAGGGAAAGCTCGTGGACTTATAAGATCGACGAAGCCCACAGACCAGGCTACATGATTACGTGAGGCTGAACTCGTTCGGGAATTTACAAATTGGTCATGTGTTAGGGGCCGCCTGATCAGTTTCCCCAGTATATAGGACATTCGGCGACGTCAACAGTCTTTTTGAATATGGAGTCCTTCAGATTACAATGACTAGAGATGACATGGATATCGTGTTAGAGAATCTATATACAAGGACCCTCTCGTCGTTAATACGAACGTCTCAATCTCCACAATTGCCAACCTTGGCAGCTTCCTGAAGCCTCGTGATCGTGCTTACCTGAGTCTTCCAGTCTTGTGATCGAGCCAGTGTGTACATTCGGGACAGCACAAGGTGTAGACGCTTTAAAGATGCAGCCTCCAAGGCGTCTGCAATGCGCGAGAACTCATCAAGCGTCTTTACCTTGTACGTGCCTATTGAGACTCGTATGAATTTAAGGTCATGAAGGCGGCTGGTATGCCTCTTCGTATGAGGCTCAAACATGTGAGAGTCCGCCTTAATTGCCTGCCATCCAAATTCCTGCGAAGTAAGAAGCTTCTCGCAGATCATGAGAATAACCATGATGGAAGTTGAGACAGTCTGGCAATGCCTACATACCAGCATCCCCTCACAAGCATCCAATGCCAAGCACTGGAATGAGAGAACCACGTCGAGGGTGATGGAGCCACCGTGATGCTTCTGTGCTTCCATTTTCTCAAGCACCTGAAGTGCTGTTCGTAAGCAAACGCATTCCTTCGCAACTTCATATTCGAACGTGGAATTAGTCATCTGTCCATGTCGAGTCCGTGCTAGACTATCTAAACTAAGCGCATCTAATGGCACAGAGCAGGATCCTGTGCTGGAAGAAGGCGTCATAAAATGAAATGCATCCGCTTTATCAACCAATTTGCCAGGTGTATTCGTATTTCCGGGTGCCTGGCATTGACCACTGTTGCGATCACATTCAAGGGAGTCTGACTTGCCATCAGCATCAATGGATGGTCGGCGGAAAAAGGGAGCATACCAGAACTCACGGAAGGGATGTCAAAACAGTCAAAGTCAAATCGGCAGATGTCTGACTGGTGCTGTTCATCCCCAACAAACGAGGCCCAGGCCAAGTCGTCAATTTCAAGACCGCATTCAGGTGCGTTGGTTGAGCCCTCTTCCGATCCTAGATTATCGTTCAGATGCTGAACTTCCGCATGTTGGACCCTCTGACCATCCACTTCGTGTTTGCTTAGGCCATCTAACATTGACAGATTCTCTGTGGGATGCATGTCAATATCTTCACTGGTAAAGCTACAGCTGGTTCGCCTTCTCCCTCCAGGAGACAATGTCTGTGTTGTCGTAACGCTAGCGGGCTGTCCTTGATTTTGAGGATCCACGGCATCGTCTTGGTCCGGATCCCTCTGATATCTTGGGCGTTTACGTTTGTTTCGCTGAGGAATTGTGGGATAGACGCAGCTAACCCCATTGAGACTGCATCTTTCGCACGTCGGATGCTCACCATTACACCTCAGCTATATAGGTGTCAGAGTGGCAGGAACTTTCTTATGTTGAAGAGAGAGCTTACCTTCCGAGTGCGACAAGCTTCGCAAGCGGAGTGCTGCAGGTTAAGTGCCTGGCCTACTGCTGGCTCAAGCTTCCGAGTGAGTGACATCTGAGATCCACTCTCAAGCGGATCAACCCTTAGTGTCGCGAACATCTTGTAATCGATGAGACCACGTGTCTTTCAAAAGATTGCCATAGTCGTTAACAAGGACCAAAGAACGTGTCGCGTGTCAAAGCAAGAATGTGCGCAAGGCAGGATCTCCAGAGGTCTCTGGAAGGCTGACATGCGGAGACGAGCCGATGAATTTCGCATCCTGCCCTACGCATATCTTTTAACATGAGGCTCTTCCATTTCGTAGCTGGTGATTGATAGACTGATTTCGGCAATAGAAGGCACAGGACATCCGTCGGCGCGTAGTGATCAACCATTTCAGGAGAGGCACACGCAGCATGCAAGCTGGTGTTTGTGTTAGGCAGGTAGGTCGATTCCTGTGCATCCCCAACTGTGCCCCACTGTTGTAAAAAATGGTTGGCCACCGATGACCCCGCTGTCGAGAATGGGGCTGATCACCCATGAGAGCTGAAAAAATTCTGACAATTTCTGGCAGCTTATTCCTGTTTCGCCAATGACCTGGTAGATACAAATTTACGGTAAGCTTCACCCTGTTGATCGTGCAGATGGCACTACTGTCGGTAATTTGTCAAATGGTTTTTGGACGGAATAAGGCTGACGAAGTATTTCTCTCATAGGTTGAACTGCAACAATACTTCAACAGATCATACCTCGAATAGCCCACTATTTCCACGCTGTTCTCACTGACCTCGCCGATCATGAGCTATTCAGTGGACGCGTCCGAGCCTTGCATGACATACCGTCAACCCCACCCGTATGCCTTGGCCCTGGAGACCACCAACCACCACAATCTCAACCCCAACATCCTTTAAAAAGCTTCTCCATGTTGGTACTCCAAATCGAAGGCTCCGTAATAACTATCACCATCACTTTGAGTTTGTCATCAGAGCCTGTTGAGATGGAAATAAGCAGGTTTTTTATCGAGGAAAAAGCACTAGATCGGTCCCGTGGATGAATTCGTATGCAAGGCTCCACCTGGTCCCACTTCACGGCATAGAAAATCTGTCCAAATGTTACCAGCCGTCGAATTTGAGTGACCCGAGCCAAATGATCGGGATCTGATCAGGCTCGTGGCGCAAGTTTGCAGCAAGTTGGCTCAGGCTCGTTCGGCTTGCACACTCGTGCTGCTTCTGTACAAGCGCTCGGGAGCCGATCAGGCTAGTGGCATACGCTCGCAGCAACTTGGTTCGAGTCTGTTCAGCTTGTGCACCCGTGCTGCTTTTGTGCAAGCGCTCGGCTATTACCTTTCTTGTCATAAGCCATATTCTTGCTCCAGTTGTCATTTACGCGTGATGCACGACCTGCCAAGAAGGCCCAGACAGCCTCTTGGGACCTCTCCTCAAATTTAATCTTCTCGCTTCTTCTGCATCCCAGAACTCATTGCACAAGCTCTGTGTCTTTCCAGATATTCTCATCGCTATCGCGCATCATCATATGAACTTTCAGAACCAGACTCATTACTAACATGGCCGACCTTCGGCCAACTATCGTAGCTTTAGGTATCACACTACCAGTCCTTGCAATCATTACGGTTGGGCTTCGTGTTCAAGCACGGCGAGTCGCGAAAGCATCACTTGCGGGAGACGACTATATGATATTCGTTGCTCTGGTACCCTTTGCAAGCATTGGGCTCATGAATACCCTGACTGATTGTACCAGATTCTCGCCGTTGGTTTTGGCGTGGCTATGTGTATCGGTAAGCACTTATATGTGGTATTGGACCTGTCACTAAATAGCCCGGAATATTAGATGCCAAACTTGGCAACCTTGGAGGTCATACCCAATTCCTACCGAGTGGATTCCCTATATTTGATAATACATACGTGATTTTCTCCAAGGTACGCCCCTTAGCTGGCACTGATTCTGAGTTTTCTTTTCAGCTGAAGCTCCTTAGACGAACTGGGCTGTTCAACTGCTTTGGTTACCCTGTGTAGCTACTACGAAAATCAGTGTACTCCTCTTTTATAAAAGAATATTTGTTGGCCAGACCTTTGGAAAGATTACGTTTTGCATGATCGTATTCACCTGTCTGTGGTTGATAGCTTTTTGGCTCACCCACCTGCGTATGCTTCCCTCAAGTTTACGTGTCACCTTTGGCTTGGCTTATCTTTGCAGTTGCATGTCTCCCAATTCGAGCGCAATGGGACCCCATGATCGAGAACTCAACCTGTGTTGATACACAAGCATTGTACACGACCGGCTGCACCATAGATCTGGCCTCTGATGGTACGTACAATCGCGACTAAATCTAAGGATCCATAGCCACTGATGCTTCGTTGAGTAGTCTTCATATTGACGTTGCCAATGTATAATGTGTGGAAGCTTCAAATGCCGCTTCGCCGCAAGGTCGCCGTGACTTGTATATTCCTTTTAGGTGCATTTGTTGCGGTAGCAGGCGTCATCCGACTTGTGTATGTGATTGAGGCCTTCAAAGGACTTGCATCATATCAGGGTGCAGATATTTACTGTGAGACTTAATTTCCTGAGACAGTCAGCCCCATTTCTCTTGATGATCCAGAGGCTTCTGACCATCTATAGACCTTTTTGCGCCCGCCATTTCGTGGACTCAGGTCGAGACAAGTCTCGGCGTGGTGAGTGCTTGCCTTCCGCTCTTGCGTCCTCTTACTCGCCTGTATTCCGTTGAAGGGATACTACGCAGTGCACGAAGCATTGTGTCCCTGCGGTCCTTCAAGAGCGACACCAGCGAAAACAGCATCCGACTTGATCCCACGAGAAATGCTTCGTATAAAAAGGGCTATAGCGAGAGTAGCACCATTCTCAACCAAGCCTGCCTCGGAAATAAGCCTGACCATGCCTATCTCGTGTCCGTCGACAGCAAGAGCGGCATAGGCGCCAACGAGACAGTACAGTTGGATGGTATCGTTGTCCAGAAGAACGTTCTACGTAGAGAGGATGTCGCAGTCGAACACATTTGAAAGGAAAGCTGCAATTTCGCTCTTGAGACATCGGAAACAGTGAACTCATGGAGACGGCGATGAGTTACGCAGCTTGTCTTGGTGTCCAAGGAAAAAGCTCACATCTATCCGTTAAGGCTAAATTTATCATTTGAGAAGACTTGAATAAGTGGTACTTTGGTGTTTTTGAGAAATTTGTTGGAGCTAATAAGCTGTATTGTGAATTCTTCATCACTAATATTTTTTTTCAACGCGATTGAATGAATAATCCGACACTGCAATACTCAAGGAGGTTGTATCTGTCCGGGTTGTAGTCTTGCAAACAAACAAATTTGTGCCGTAACATTCCACGGCTTTGAGCTCGCTGTAATAAAATAGGCTTAGTGGCCTATCGCTGCTTCATTGCGGACCTCGCCGTGCTGATCGGTCAGGTTGCGGGATTTGCCCAATCAAGCAGATGTCGCTGTCCACGCAATAGATATCATGGGTTTAACCCGCGATGCGTGCTTTTGCGCCGACCCTCGTTCAGATTCTCCGAGTACATCCCGCCGAAGCATCACCTTCTTTGCGCAACCCATAATCTACGTCTAAAAAGATGAATCAGCAGGTTGAGCTCCTAGCCGTGTTACAGCCGAGAGCCGGGGCTTCGGAAAGAGTATGTGAATGACCAAGTCCACGCTTGATTTTGCTCCACATCGATATCTTTGATATCCACCAAAAACCACAAGAAGGCTTTACTGACGACTCTTCTAGATCCAAGAACTGCTGACAGTCCTTGCTGAGCAAGTGAAGCAGGAGAAGGGTTGCCTACAATACGACATCTTGGTCCAAGAAAAAGCGCAGGCCGTTCCCAATGTGATCCTCCATGAGCGGTAGTGATTCCGCCTCCATATTCACTGCTTTTGCAGAGCTAAATTTCAGTTGGTCAGATATGTCAACAGGGAAGCTTTTGTCTACCACGTTCAAACAGTATATTTTATGGAGATGGCTACGGCACTGAAGACTGAAGACCTTCTGGCTACTGAGATGAAGATCGAAGACGCTTATGTATCACGTATCGCAGGGCTGGACGTAAAGAAGGCCAGTAAAGATTGACCATAGAGATGAGAGAATTTGGATTGCCCAGTCTAAGTAGAGAAAATCCAAAGCTACCACTGGAAGGTCTGCCCAACCCATTTTTCGCTCAGCTTCCAAAGCTCTTCAGCAGAGTTGTAGTCTTTGGCAAAATCAAGAACAGATGCCGGTTGGCAATCTTCGAGGAACAGGCAGCTTGATTCTAGCGCATAGGAATCAACCGTGAGCTTAGCCAGCATGTGTGTGCGTGCACTCACCTGCAATCTTGGGGTCCAAAGCGCCAACAAGGGGGGTGCTCGCACCTTGTGAGTGGCTCCTGGCTTGGAGCATCTCGAGGAGTTGTTCAGTCACCTCCTTTGGCATGTGACGCCAGAGATTGGTGGCAATAGCTTGGAGATCACTCAATTTAACAAGATAATTCCAAGATTGAGAGAGTCGTCTTGGGTTTCTTACCTCCTGGCATAACGCACACAGTATAGACGCCTTTATTCGCCAGCTGTTTGTTGAGCTGAACAGCATACAGGAAGGCTGCCGTCTTGCTCTGCCCGTAGGCGACGGTTGGCACATACCCGCGACTCCAGGAGAGCCCAGCTTGCTCCATGGCTGCTCGGGGTGGCTCCTCGCTCTTATTAAGGGACACACCGCCATTCTCGAAATTGTGATCCGAAAAACGGAAGGGAGAAAAGACGTAACCATTGCTGTTCATTATCACAATGCGTGCCCCTGATTCGTGGAGCAACTTCGGCATGATCAAGTTTGAGAATAAAAACATGCCGACGTAATTGACTGCCAGATGCATTTCCAAACCATCAGCGCTCAGAGTGCGCTCTGGCAAGTTCATAATACCAGCATTGTTGAATAGAATATCAATGGCGAGGCCTTGGTCTTGGTTGAGTGCATCTACTGCTTTCCGGATCGAAGCAAATGAACCAAGATCTAGCTCTAAAACATTGACTACAATGTCTGGGTATTGTTGTAGAATCTCGTTACTCGTTTTCTGGGTCTTTTCAAGTGACCTCCCAGTGAGTATTAGCCGTCGCGGGTACCCGGCTGCTAGAGCTTTTGCTATCGCCGCTCCGAGGCCATTAGGCCCAACGCCGGTTATGAGAACTGAGTGAAGAGAGACAACATCAGCAGAGTTTTATGGATCCCTTCAGCGTCTTCTTAGTGGTGATTCTCACTTGTTTTGCCCTCCACATGGCTCTGGAATCTCTCGACAACTGCCAGAGCCTCTGTAGCGGCGCCAAAAGAGCTCTCAGTGGTTGCCATTTAGATAACTGGCGGTTTGAGAGTTTCCAAGGCTAAGAAATCAGCCTTCTATATTAGCATCAAGGAAAAGTCGTCAATTTTACTAGGAGGAAACCCTCGGCCGGAAATTGCCAGATAAGCCATGCCCGTGCCCCATGTTGCACAATAATCAGGCTGCAGACCTAGGTACCTGGTAGCAGGTACGGCACATGACTAATATCGTCCGTGTTCGAATAGAGTAATTTCCGCTCTGCTGGCCGCTGACTTCTGCGGCCGATCCAGCAACGAACATCACTGCTGCCTAAACCTTTTTTTTTGTCGGTATCCATCTCCCAACAAACTCTCAAGCCTCAACAGAGTGTAACTCAAGGACGCTACCCAGTACCTTTACTCAACAACGATGTGATAGCCAAGGTTCGATTCGGAAGCTTGTACTTCGCATTACTTCTACGCCACTGTGATATCTGACCGAGGAGGAACCACACTTTTGAAGTCCTTGATGACAATGCATGAGATGGCAAGCCTTATCACGTGATCTGTTAGCGTATGTGTATATTAGTCGCTCGCCTCCGTAGCTCAATCCATAAGCTTTCACCAACCAACTTCATGTTCTGTCACTTGACGAAAAAGAGAATGAAGGAAGTTCTTGTTCATAAGGATCTCCGGACCGAGGTTATCGAAAGTCCCGTACCTTCTCCCCAAGCTCACGAACTTGTAATCCAAGTTCATACTTCGGGCTCAAACCCTAAAGATTGGAAAACATGGTGGGTTCCTAATCTACCTATCAATATGGGTGATGATATTTCTGGGGTGGTGCATAAGATAGGGGATTGCGTGGAGACCTTTAGGGTGTGATATTCTCGGTAAACCTCTTTTGCCGAGGGTCTAACATTCGATAGCCCGGAGATCGTGTGTTTGCTTTACATCAGATACAGGCACCGCACGGCTCGTATGCTGAGTATGCAGTGGCACTGGACTACTTAACCAGCCATCTGCCAAGCACGGTAGAATACGAAGGTAGACGGGCCGTGCCATCCCTTAATTACTACATCGTGACTCACAGCGTGGCGCAGAAGCAGCCACGATCCCGCTTGCAGCAATGACCGCTGCTCTTGGACTGAATGCAGTCCTATCTCTCCCTCCTCCATGGTGTCAAAGCCCTGGATCAGCTCCATTGCTGGTGTATGGAGCTTCGAGCGCTGTTGGCGCCTTTACTGTGAAGATAGCTAGGCTCTCTGGTATTTACCCTATCATTGCAGTCGCTGGACGAAATGTTGGCTTTGTGTCAACACTCCTGGATAAGACCCGTGGGGATGCGGTTTTCGATTATCGGTCGGAAAATCTTGAAATGCAAATCAAGGAGCATCTTGCGCGAGTCAGCTCAAATGCTCTCTTTGCTCATGCGCTAGACGCAATAAGCATAGAGTCGAGTCTAAAGCTTTGTCTGAGCCTACTAGCGAAGGGAGGTGTGCTTGCGCATACGCTCCCGTTCCCAGAAGACTTACGAGCACCACAGGATATTACGACCGAGCTCATTATTGTCGGATCTGTCCATGGCCAATTCGGGGAGCAACATGCGCTTCGAGACTTTGGATTTGTTATGATGCAGTTGTTTGGGCAATGGCTACGGCGAGGAGATTTGAAAGGACATCCATTTGAGATTATCTCAGGGGGTCTTGGGGCCGTGCCTAGAATTTTGGAATCTCTTAAAGAAGGCAGACCATCAGCGACAAAATACGTTTTCCATCCAGCCGAGTCTTTGACAAACACGTAGCGCCAAACAGATGCACAACGCACGTAGAGATAGTTGTAACCCGACTGGGGTTTTTTTCAGGGCACGATACGAAAACAAACCACGAAAGACAATCATCTGATTCTCTTTTCCTAGCAGGATGGTACTTCGCCGTTGAGTTTGAAGCCCGGTACTCTCCTCTCAAAAACACCTTGCGGGTCATACTTCGCCGCAATCGCTCGCATTTTCGGCAACGAGGCGCCATAGCCGTACGTAGCTATAGGATTCTGGCCTGGGCCAGCATCATTCAAATACAGCCATGGATATCTAATGCCAAGGAACTTCGCAGCTGTCTCAAGGTTGGAGATAGTCGTGTCCACAAATGTTTGTATAGTCTGGTCATATTTGGCGTCGAACCATTCTCCATATATGAGAGCGACTGTAGGGCATTAGTCTCCGTATAGACGCAACGTACTGATCCGAAAACTCACTATAGAAATCGCCTCGATTAGGGTCAAGGTCTATAGCATCGCCGCCGAGATCACGCGCTGCCCGTAGATGATGGCTCGTGATAGGCTGAATAGCAGATCCCACGGTGCAATTCACTCCAGCAAGAATATTGTCCGCATTTGCAATGATACGGGCGTTGATCAAATTCATCGTCTGGTTCGAGGGAGCAATAGCAATATTGGAAAAAGTCCACCTATTCGGCTTGGTCAGCATACGCTAATGGTGGAGATAGTTGTCTACCAACCGCTTGCCACGAGGGGCGAAACCAGCAGTAGTATTGACGATGGTGGTATAGTTTTGGACACCGAAGGAGCCTGAAAGAGCTGGAATGGAAGTGAAATTCTCGAGAGCCTTTGGGCTATCATCCGGGCCATCGTATAACAACGTGATTCCAGCACTGTTCTGTTTTGTCATGGGATTATAGTAAGTGCCTGGCATCAGTGCTGCTTTAGGATCCGCTGACCCTCCACCAGGTGCCATGAAAGCTGTCTGTGCATCCAGATATCGTTGGGTATAATTTGAGCCCCACGAGACTGTTCCACCAAAGAATTTGGAAGTTGGAAAAGTCAGCAAGTCATATCGAGTGACTACACCGAAGTTACTGGTGCCGCCCTTCAGAGCCCAGAAAAGATCTGGTGCGTTTCGGTCATTAACCTGAATGATGGAGCTGTTCGCAAGCACTACCTCGAAATTGATGACGTTGTTAGCAGCCCATCCTCTTGAGCCACTGAAATAAGAGAGCCCTCCTCCTAGCACCAGCGAACTCCCGATGCTAGTCACTCTGCCTCCCATGCAAAGGAGACCTTGGAGCTCAAGATACTCGTACAGTTGCAACCAGCGGAATGCAGCGCCAGCCTCTACATAGCTAACGCCAAATGGATTAGGGACGTCTACGGTATTCATCTGTGTGAAGTGTGTTGTGGCTATCATGATGCCCCCTCTTCTACAGTTAGTAGTTTCAAAGAATAGTGAGGGTGACATGACGCACCTGTCGAACGAGTTGTGGCCGGGTACCGGCATGTGTCCACCGCTCCGAACAGTGAACTCGACATTGCGCGAGGCTATCTCTAGAAGGCCTGCGGCCAGAGTCTGTGAGTCAAATGGTGAGAATACGCAGGCTGGAGACTTGACGCATTCTTTAGACCAAATCGCTATGGTTGATTAGAACAAGAAGTGGCGATGTTGCTTCTCTTACATACCTTCAGTCTCAATTGTGTAGTCATCTGAATTGGGTAAGTACACTTGATGTGAATACCGGGCTGCTAAAGATGTACAAACATCTGCTGCAAGCGTAGTCTGCCCATGCAAACAAGTTGCGTTTGAGATCTGCCCGATAGCGCCAGAAACCATTGCAATTATCACTAGCAGATAAGCGTTGACCGTTACCCTTGTCATCGTGCTATGATCTGTATTAGTGTTTATATGTGCTGTTCTGTTACCCCTTAAAATCGCAGACGGGAGTTTAGCAAGTCAGATTAATTCAGCGTCTCGAGCAAACAGAAATCCGGTATTAGGTCTAGTGGATATCGGTCTTAGCCAGAAAGGGCAAAATTCGATCTAGGGTAGTAGCGCCTTCCTAATCTGGGAACTCCCGCAATGCATGCTCTTCTTGTCATACATCAGAACACGATGTCTTAACACAATTTATGCCATTTGATATTGGATCTTATTGGACATCACATTTCCAAACGGCACCTCCTCCACTCTCGGCTCCACCAGCAGAAATGTACGATGAAGGCACCTATGAGCTCTGGAAGCTTAAAGTCGGCGTCAGCTTCATTATAATCGTTTGTGATCGGCTTTCAAAGTGAAATTGGTGATACTAATTGCATTAGTCCTTGATCTATACGATCGGCTGGATACTTTACAACCTTCTTTGGCACCCCTTGGCTGGATATCCCGGGACGTGGCTAGCTAGATCCAGCTTGGTAAGAGAGAGATTCTTCCAAATATGGGTTCTGATTGGTAAATCTAGATTTGGCGCATGATACATTCCATGCGCGGTCGATTCCATAGAGTAATCGACGAACAACATAAACGATATGGTTCGGCTCTTTCTGTGAAAAAAAGTAAACAGGCACCTATAACTTTTGGCAGGACCTGTCTTTCGAGTCTCTCCAAACGAGCTTTCATTTGCTTCCCATGGATCCTGGAAAGACATCTATGGTTATAAATCAAAAGGAGAAGGTGAGGAGACTCATGTCAAGAGTGAATTTTATGAGATCTATGCTTCCGGTTATAAAACGATGTGCATCGGTAGTGAACAAAACCCGGAGAAACACAACGTGATGAAAAGAAACCTATCCCCTGCTTTTTCAACGAAAGCTTTGTTGGATCAAGAGATTATCATCCGAGAATGTATTGACAGCGCACTGAATAAGATCCAGAGTCTAGAGGAATCAAAGACAAGAGGATTGGACATGACGAAATGGTTTGGTATGATAGCCTTTGATATTTTTGGGGAGATGTCGTTTGGAGAATCCTTTCACGCTGTTGAAAATGGTTGGTCAAGCTTAGCCTCGTTACAGTAGCCCAGCACTTACCATTACTAGATCAACCGCATTTTTGGTCAGAGCTTATTGTCAAACATCTGTTCTTCATCACCGTTGTTGATAACCTCCGCCGGTATCCTCTGTTAGCATACCTTGGCAGAAGGCTCCTTCCTTGGGTCACTACAAGTGTTCGCGACAAACACTCTCAATATACTCGAGATCAAGTCGCAAAGCAAGTATTGGATGTGTCGAATATAGGACAGGCTAACATCCCTTAGGCGCATGAACAAATCGGATTTGAGGAAAGACTTCCTGACCACTCTCATAAAACAGGTTGGTGATAATAAGATGGAAATGGAAGAGTTGATCTCGCATACCTCTACTCTAGTGTAAGATCTTGACAGATGCTGCTTTCCGTATCGTAGATCAAGTCTATGGCTAACAACACCCCAACAAAGCATTGCAGGCGGTGAAACCACTTCCACCTTTTTGGCTTCTGTAACGTGCTTTATCCTACAGAACCCGAAAATCTATCATAAGATGAAGTCAGAAATTCGCAACAGCTTCAGTAGTTATGAAGACATCGATGCTTCTAAAGCACAGGAACTGAGATATCTCCAAGCGGTCATCTCCGAAGGGCTACGTATCCACCCACCAGGATCACACGGCTTTCCAAGACTCTCCGCAGGGGCATATATAGACGGTCATTGGGTTCCCAGAGGAGTAAGAGGCCCATCGAGTTTGATCGAAAGAGGTAGAGCAACTAAAAGCAAATTCTAAAACAGGCGGAGATCTATACTAGCGCTTGGAGCGTAACCCATAATCCGGAGTATTTCCATGATCCTTTCAAATTCAGGCCCGAACGCTGGCTGGATAAGAAATCGAAAGACGTGAAAAACGCGAGCCGGCCATTCTCCATGGGACCCCGAATCTGTTTGGGCAAACAGTGAGTCGGATCTTGCCCTTGATTACCTGCTGCTCACATCTACTGATGCGTGCTGATTCTACTTACTTTTCTAGTTTTGCCATGGTCCAAACAAGCCTCTTGTTAGCCTGTATTCATTTCAGATTTGATATGGAGCTTGTGAATAAAACTCTTGACTGGGAAGCCGAGTGTAGGCTCCATGTCATGTGGAATAAACCAAATCTTTGGGTACGGTTAATTCCGAGGTCACAACCGTGAGTGGATAAAGGGAGAGAATGTACATTACAGAATAAAGTGGAAAAGTGTCAAGAACTTTGCTTGATAACGAAAAATTTGTTGGTGAGTGCTGAGGGTACAGCAGCTTGACCAATCAATATCTTGGTTTAGCATTCTTACTGAAACCACCAGAATTGATGAGAAAATTGGAAGCGTGCTATCGGCTATTACTCGCAGTATCACATATTCTCTTTTTATAAATGGTCGTTCCGCTCTTAGCTTTACTGTCGGTTCGTTTGGTCAGTTCACAATCATCAAACGGGCGATCAATTCCTGATGGCGATCAACGCCGAATAAGTCGGCGCCGCTGGAGCTTTTGTAAAAGAGATCGAATCGGGTCTTGGAATCGACCATGCCCAAATCTCCTGTAAAGCCAAATGAACCACCAATCCACAGTCCGAGGCTAGCGATATCTTCTAATAGTGTGAGCAATACACTTCATGTGAGTAACTTGTTGCTATGTAAGCGATCCACTCTGTAAGTGTACTCTGTGAGTGAATGGTAGACCGAGAGTATCTTAAGGAGTTGTGAGTGACTACTGCTGTTCTTATAGCATATGGATGGCTTGGGACTTATGAGTAACGCTAGCGAAGGCTAGGGGTCTGAAAAATAGTAAGGACTGCATAAACATAAATATCAATGAGCTATGGGTGCGAATTCGGTTGTTGAATCTCGGACTTCACAAGCAATGTTATTAAACCTACTGCTAGGTCTATTCCTTGGCTTGCTATTTATCGGGTCTGTTATGAGTCTGTTGCTGGGCTCGTTGCGTGATCCGTCGCGCTGCCTGTTGAGCGACCTATTGCTAGACCTGTTGTAATATCTGTTGCCAGGCCTGTTGTTTGACCCGCTGCTTGCCAGGCCTATTGCAAGACCCATTGCCAGCCTATTCAAAGGGATGGTAGGTAGGTAGGTAGGTAGGTAGGTAGGTAGGTAGATAGATAGATAGGTGGGTGGGTGTAGGTAGGTGGAAAAGGTACAAATTTTCCAGCGAGCTACAGTCGCTCACCAAAAGTCTTGCCCCACCACCAAATCTCCACCCCCCCGGCTGCTTCCACAGCCAATTTACCGCCTAAATAGGAAATTTTGAAGCCGAACGTGATGTGTAATTTTGGAGTAGCTGGCCAGCTATCGAATTTTAGGCTTAATATTTTGTTTTCCAGCCTTTCGCCTTGATTACTGCCTCCATTCGTCGTGGCATGCTCTTAATTAGCTTACGAAGTAATCTACTACTGATTCGCATCTATTCCTGTCGACAAGCTTTGATTAATGCCTCTTTTGCTTCCTCAGTGTTACCTATTTCTAACAGATATGTATGATTCGTATAAACTCGCTTTTTGAGAGCCCACCACAGGTGCTCAATTAGATTCAAATCTGGCGAATATGGCGGCTATTTAAGCGTCCAAATACCATGAATTTCAAGCTACTTTTCTGTACAAACAGCCTTATGAATAAGAGCATTATCTTGTTGAAAAATCATTCCAGGCTCATATACTGATTGAAGGCCTTCTTCATATGCTTGTAATAGAGATAAGGCTGTAAATCCATTCTTTTCAGACGTTTCATCTCTCTTCATGTTAATAAGCTCGCTGCGACCGCCAAACCAAAAATAAGACTAGCAAATTTGCTTGATATCTTTTGATTTCTTTGGTATAATCATCTCAAGCAGCCACCTTTGTTGTGGAGTTCGCCAAACCCACAATTGTGTCTTACCTGAGCCTCGCTCCAAAGATTTCTTATTACTGAAGATAACATACTTCCATTCTTCTTTCCAATATCGATATTTCCGTGCGAAAGTCAATCTACGCTTAGCATCAGCAGGCGTAAGCTTCGGACACTGTTTTGCTCTCCATTTAGTAATATTATGCTTCTTTGCTAAGCGATAGATAGTGTTTCTACTGCAATTGACTCCTGTGAAAGCAGCCACCTCCTCATATGTGATTTTGGGCCTTGTGCGAATAATTCGAAGGATAGCTCAACAGTCTCGGCAATTAAGCTTTTTAGGACGTCCAGATCGAGTTTTGGCAGTGAGTTATTGTGAATTGTTGAATGTTTGAATTATACGATAGACTGTTTTGCGATCGCATTTTACGAGAGCAGCGATTTGCTTCTGTGATTATCCAGCTGAATGAGCGGCTATAATAGCGACACGTATTTCTTTTGGAAGTTCAGCTCCTCGAGGACGATTTGCACTAATTTCCGCGAGAATTGGCCTGGAATTGGTGGTGTTATCGCGTCCAGAAATGCGTGGAGCCATGGTGGTGGAGGTGGTGGTGGGGCAAGACTTTTGGTGAGCGACTGTACCTAAGGCGTTTTCGGAGGCCTTAAATCAAAGGTACAACCTAACAAAGATTAGTCTTTAAGATTAACACTATCTTATAAAGCAAGGCTTAAAGTAGTGGATGACAGAACATGAAGTTGGTTGGTGAAAGCTTATGGATTGAGCATCACTGCCTGACAAAAGAAATGTCGTCACCTCCGAAACCCCCCACAGCCAATTTGGCCCCCCCCTATTCGAATTTCCACATTATTTGAAGCAACACAGCTGCTGCTGCTTGCTTTCGTCTTATTATTTCTAGGTTTTTAGGAGCTGCTGTGATGTTCGTATTTGCTGTTTCAAGCACTGTTTTATTTACTGCTGTTGTTTATTGTTTTATTTACTTAAATGAGTGTTATTCGCACCCCTAGCCCTGCTGCTACTGCTGCACCAAATTCACACTCTGATACAATCAAACGTACACGGTTTTTCACTGCTGTTGATGTCGAACCTTATACGCCTTTGAAGCAGCTGCTTGCCTCTCACAACATCTTAATCACCGTACGAACTGCTCAGCGCTGGCTTGATCAACGACGAAGACATGGAAAGGTTGCTTATCGCCGTAACCATCACCGTTCTGGACGTTCCCTTTTGATATCTCAACAACAACTTGATACCTTGCTTGATCCTTGTGTTAATTCTGTACGGGATCAAGTATATGAGTGTCAACAAGCTGTTCATGGAATCCAAGGCAGTGTACGTACGCTGAGACGTAGCCTGCGAGCACGTACACGTAATGCTGCTCTATACCGAAAGTCAATCACTAAAGCAATCAGTCCTATCAACAAAAGAAAGAGAGTTAAATTCTGCCAAATTGAAAAGGATAAGCCTGTGGAAGAGTGTGTGGAAAAGACTGTCTATTCAGACAAAACACATGAGTATCCTTCAGAGGAAAGACGACAGCGGGTATTACGTGAGGAAGGGACTCGTCTTAATCATGAGAATCTTCAATATCGCTGTCCTAAGACTGGGATAAAACTTCATTTCGCTTCTTGGATCTCATGGTGGCGTAAACGACCGTTGTTATTCTATAACAATGAACATGATCACTTACCTTTACTCCCTAAACCTCCACCTAGGCCTCGCCGGTCTAAGTATGAGACGGATCAAGCTTATCACCTTCGTGTGCTTGAATATGAGGCTTAATTGCCTCATAATGTCAAAGTCAAGCCAAAAGGAAACTGCATGACACAAGCCTATTATACCAAACAGATCCTGCCTGAGTATATTGAAGCAGTTAATCAACACCGTCTAGAGCATGGACAGGCATTTCTCATGAAGGATAATGATAGCTCTCATGGGACTAGGTCTTCAGACAATATCCCACAGCGATTGAGAGATCAGAATTGGATTGAGAGTATTCAACACCCTGTTCAGTCACCAGACGTCAATCCTATTGAAGGCTGTTGGCTGCTGCTTAAGCAGCGCGTACGAAGGAGGAAATGGGACTCAATTGAGCAGCTGAAGGCAATTTTGATTGAGGAATGGGAAGCTATTACACAGGATGAAATTCGTGCTCGAATTGCTGAGATGCCGTGGAGATACAGGCAGGTAATCAGCAACAGAGGTGGACGTGTGAGGTCTGAGCTGTGGTAAATAGCAGCAGCAACAGTGTAAATAACAGGATCAACAATAGGAGCAACAGCAGTAATAATTGAAATAATGACAACCAAATGGTGTGAGATGGAAGCAATTGGCGGCAACGAGATGCTGAAATAGGGGTTTCGGAGGTGACGACATTTCTTTTGTCACCCCCTGATGTGAGCTACGGAGGCGAGCGGCTAATATACACACACGCTAACAGATCACGTGATAAGGCTTGCCATCTCATGCATTGTCAGTGGAATCTACGCACTTAAGTTGATTGAGATAAAAGTAAATACACTAAAGTAAGTTCGCAACGTTTTCATGCTGCCAGGAGAAAACACCTGGATCTAGACTCTATTTGAAAGAGGACAAATAGCGTTGTGATTAGCTGCTCAGACTAAGCAGGGGATGGCTCCTGACAAGCCCTGCTGAGGTAACCATTTCCAGGCTTAATGTGGAAGGGCTGCTCAACAAATGTCCCAGCAGGCGTCATCATGCTGAACAAGTACATGAATGGTCCACATATGCTGAATAATACCACAGCCTTAGCATATGTAGTTGCCAAAAGGCAGCGACTCGTTTGCACAGATTAGGTCAGGTAGGCATCGCAAGGCGGCTATTACCGGATCCCATTGAACCTACCATACAGAGGTCCTTTTCATCTCGCGCGAAGACTTCGCGGGTGACACTGTTCAACCTAATATTTGTCAGAATTTTCAAGATTATGACCGTGCTTCTACCCTAGGGTGCACGAAATGGACTAACTGTCAACTGATAAAGTAGTAGGTATATTCTGCTGGGGCGCTCCCCGAATCGACACGCCAACCTTTAGCGCGAGACAAAAATTTGGAAGCGGACTCCATAATCGATATCAAAAATTGGTAAACAAGAGCAAAGCAACGTCATTTCGGCTCAGGTTCTCAAAACTAAAAGGTGAACCTTCCAGAATATCTCTTCTTCTGCTCAAACCTTCTCTGTTACTGAAATCGAGGCCCTCGATTCCCTACGTGTTCCTTGCGTGTCTCTTACGTAGTTCACATAATTCAGGAAATAACATATGTTCTTCGGAGCAGATAATATTAGTTCCGAAGGGAGCAGTAGAGCAGCGCTCCATTTGTATATAAGCAGCTTGCAATGCTAGGTCTTACAATCCATCTTCATTGTGGTCTTCAATTCTGAGTTCCTCATCGTCCTCTTTCCCACATGATCCAAATCCTATCCAAAAGCATTCACTGCAACCCATTGACTCTGGCAAAAACAAGTCGGATCAAAAAACTCCTGCTTCCAAGGAATCGCAAAGGAGCCAGCCAGTCTAAGAGTGGAACCTACGCTAAGCAGACGCCACCATTCCTCGGCATCGACAGTGGTATAGCATTTCAGCTACCTGTCCAAACTATCGAAAGTGCTGACAGTGTCGTAGACGCCGTCTGAACACCGTGCGAAAGCCGTCCAACTCTGGGGCAAGAACAAAGAAGAGCTGAAATCCGAACTCGAACGGCCCAAGGGCAACCTTGTCATCCTGCGCACCCAGAGGGTTGCCGGCGCTGCTTCCTTTAACCTCACTCAAATCCACAATGTCCGCAAATCCATCGCCCGCATTTCAACAATAAGCAACGCAAACCAGCGGTATCAGCTGCGACTGTACTATCAGAAGAAAAAGTATCTGCCGCTGGACCTGCGGTCTAAGCAGACGCGTGCCATTCGGCGATGACCAACCAAGGAGGAGGCAAGCCGCGTGACTGAGAAGCAGCGGAAATGGCAGATACATTTCCCCAAGCGGATGTATGCTGTGAAGGCATGAGCGTGTACGATGTGCTTCGAGTGGCCCCTGGTCGAATCTAAAGCACAAGCCTGGGCCGACGTCTTCCCTGCCCCGTATGAACTCGACAACGGCCAATTCACCCGCCTCCACCGCGTGGTCATTGGTCTCGAGGACGGCGACCTCGACGCCCTCCTCGGCGCCTCCCTTCACGAGATCGACCTCGCTGATTCTTTCGGCAGGTCTATTGTCCACTGGGCTGCTCAAAAGGGCGACATTCCCATGCTCCGGCGCCTGCTTCAGTTCGGCGCGAACTCGAGCCTGCCGGACGCTGCGGTTTGCATGCCGCTGTACTACACCATCATGACTAGCTCAGCATCATATAGTGCCGTACTGTTGGAGTTTTGTGCTTCGGCGACGCAGGCAGATGATTTTGGGAGACGCCGCTCCACTGGGCGTGCCCTGCAGGCCGGATTCGGAACGTTGAGGCGTTGTTGGATGTCAGGGCCGGGTTGGACGCGAAGAACAAGGATAAGAAGACGCCGTTGATGGCGGCGGTAATAGCAAAAAGTGTCGAACTGGTGCAGTTCCTGCTGGCGGCTTGATCGGCCTCACGATGCATGCGCCGACGCTTGCTTCTCCATCGTCACGATAGTCATCCTTTCAGCTACCATCGAATCTTCCGACCAAGTTAGTTAGTGCGTTACTGCTGCTGCCGCTTATCTTGCATTTATCTATCAACTTGTGCTTGCCACATCCGACCACATTTTAGCAACTAATCAGACCCACCTGGTCTCATCCACAGTTCCGGTGACATTCTGTGGAGTGAAATAACAAACTCGCTCAAACAGGTAGATTATACTCAAGAATTCCGGTATTATCATTAGAATTTGGAATGCATCTTCGAAACCAAATTAAAACCAGTAAATGTAGAAGAGTCTGTGCATCAGTCAAAATTTAACGAAATAACATGACAAAACGAGCAAAAGCATCCTCAACGTTTCAACGACCTTTTTTTTCAGCTTATTTTTTTGGCCATTAGAAATGTTGTGCAGACTTGCTATGACTCGCCGTGCATGGTGAAGTCTTAAATTCTCCGAAGGGAGATTTTGAGCGATCGTCTCCATTCCTAGGCACCTTCCAATAGTACCCCCACGCATGCCTCATCACTCATCATGCTTGAGCAGTCTTCATAATATGCGGGCGTTAATGGCCAAAGTGTTGTTGAGAACGACGCAAACCGACGACACGAGACGCACAGCCCAACTCTCGATCTCTGTGCACGATCCGTTGAATCTTCTACTAGTCAGTGATATTTCATTTCAGCATCAACTTGGGTCGGCTAGGATGGGATTCATCATGATCCCTGGCCGAACATATACCACATTCTGCTATCAAATCATGCGGGCACAGGCCCAGTCCCTGCATGTGAGGCGCACGATCCGACTCTTGGTCGATCCGTCTTAGCACCAGCAACGTCTCGTGGGTGCCCAGGAGGGCGGGCGTACAACGACAGATCCCCAACTGCTACCCGCACAGATGCCGGATTGGGCGGCAGTCGTCGCTTTTCTCGAAGGGATCGGCCTGTTGCAGCGAAGGTTTTGGGGCCCAGGCAGACGGCTCGTCGGGCTTGGGCTGCATAGGCGCCCGCGTAGGTGCGTGCGAACGCTACGAGTCTAGTAAGCACATGCCCTGGGACCCATGGGAGGGAGAGATGGGAGTGGCCGGATGGAGTGATGCCAACGGCGCAGCCTTTTTCCACAGCTGCCGGTATTGATATCATGGATGCCGCTTGCATGCATACGCCGGCTGCGCGCGCTCGTCAACCGCCAGCGATGAGAGGAGGGCAATTGGGAGGGAGACCTGGCCTGACGGGGCGACTCTAAACCGCACGTAGAAAGCAAGGACTTTGCGAGCTGGCGCGGCGTCAGGGCTCGCAGTGCAGAGCAGGCCCAAGATTGGTCCGGCTGCCTTTGCACCGTTCGCCGATCGCCCTGCCTTGCAATCAAGCGTCATTTCTCTTCAGGGAGGGCCTCCGTCGTGGCTGGGTCTGGTGCCATTTGCGTCCAAAAGTATTAAACCAGAAAAGCGTCCTGGGTAGCATCGCGCTTCCAGTATGCGAGTCGAAGGCCTCTCTGTATTGCACGGCTACGGGCATCCCTCTGTGCTCTCGCTCCATTACCCAAGGCGTGCGTGATCACCGGCCGAATGCTTCCTAACAGCTCTCGTCATCCAAACGATAATCCGAGCATCCCTATCCACCGACCGCACAGAACAAAGGTACAGCTCCGGAGCGTATCCATCATCTGGCCTCGACCTGTGCAATGCTTACGGTGTTACAAAGACTAGCCTCCTGGCGAGGCAGTGAAGGGGGTCGAATTTCAAGCTTTCTTCGGGGACGCTTCTTGCAGCCTTAAAATTCCTTCCGTGCGGACCCCGAGAGGAAGAGAGGAAGAGAGACGGAGAGAGAGTTTTTGGACTCGCCCAACCCGTCATCAGCCGGCACTCATTTATTCATACAATACTACTCGGAGAGCGTCCCACACCCTTCAAGACGGATTGCACGTCTAGAAATTGGGTGCAAGTACTATGTCCGGGGGCGGGAGGTCGAGAAGAGCTACTGGAAGGTTGGTGCAAATTCACTCGAAGCCTCGTCACTGAGCCGTCTGCTCACACCTACTGCCCAGAGATTACAATGTCGTCGTGCTTGGGTCCGGTTCGTGAATTTTGCAAAATGCGACCAATCTGGGAGGACTAACCCGGCGACTCAGGTGGGGTCGGGAAAAGCTGTCTGACAGGTGAAGACGACAATTGGACTGGAGGGCGAATTTTGCCTCGGCTGACTGCTCGCAGCGCAATTCGTACAAAATGTATGGATAGAGAGTTATGACCCGACGATCGAGGATTCCTACCGTAAACACATCCGAATTAATGTGGGTCGGGGCTGGCTGATGTCGGTCAGCATGAATTAGGCTAATGCTGCGATAGAACAGGCATGCTATGCTGGAAATACTGGATACCGCTGGAACGGATCAGTTCAGTAAGTTGCACAAGCCGGTGCCACTTCCGTCCATGCGGTCGCTAATCGGGCCACAGCTGCATTTAGGTACTACCAAAATGGCACTCCGCCTCTCCAGCATCCGTCCTGCTGACCCTGTATCAGAGAACTATACATACGCCAGGGTCACGGCTTTTTGCTCGTCTTCAGCATCACCTCCATGTCTTCGTTGCGCGAGTTATACGAAATTTACGAGGAGATCATCACACAGAAACGCGACAATCGCTTCCCCATGGTCTTGGTGGGCAACAAGGCAGATCTCGAGGACGACCGGGCGGTCGACAAGAGCATAGGCTTCAGGCTATCACGAGAATGGGGAATACCATATTACGAAACGAGCGCAAGGCGACGAACAAACGTGCACGAAGTGTTTGCAGAAGTGACAGCGAGGATGATGGAGCGCGACAGGCCCCATATCAACCAGCATAGACGGAGGACGGGATGCGTAATCCTGTGATCATACCAGCGTTGATACCCATCACATGTCTTTTCTTCGTGAAGCTGGAATACCACTTTTTCGATATTTCTTTAATTCTGTTCGGCATATGTTCTCTTGCAGAGCAGTAATGAGCTCAGACCTAACAGACTACCAAGCAATGACTGCTCCGGTATCTGATATGGTCCATGCTTGTATAGAAACTCGCAGTTGTGTCCTGGAAAGAATGCAAGAGATTGACGAAAGCACTTTCCGATCTTACCAGCCCATCTCGGTCTCAGACCATGCGCAAACAATTCCATCAAGTCACCCTCGTACATATCATTATAAACTGCCCAGTCTGTTCATCTTCAAAGCCCACCTATGCAAGCTCACCAACTCTGTATCGTCTGGAAATGCTTGCACCGCGGAGTGAAGCACGTGTCCGACAAGATTCCATGGCACACTATAACTCTTGATAGACTTGACCAAGCGTTCGAAAGCGCATGTGGCAATCTCCATGGTCAAGCATCGTATCAAATAGTCTGAGCAGATTTGAATGGTACGATCGACAAAGATGGGAATACCGAGAATGTCCTCGAATGGATCGTCGTTCGAGGATTTACTCTTGAAGATCGTGATCTTCGGTAGCTCCCGATACTGTTGCGCATAGAATACTCGTTCGCGCGATGCCCATGTAGCAACGTATAGGTGATGTCTGCCAGAGTATCGAGAAGGAGGGTTAGGTGCTCGTCCGACCACATCGGCTTCCATTGATTATGTTCTGAATGAGGTGAAGTTTTCCTCGCGACAATCAACGGGGCAGCTTCCAACGGGACCGCAACAAAGTTCAAGCACAGTTTAGCGTGCCTTTATTGCTCGAAGCTTGCAGGCCAGGGTGTTGCAGTCGGCTCTGATATGAATGTGGAATGTGCTCATTCTTTACTTTGATGATTAAGGCATTGTTGCATCTCAAACAGGAAACCTCGGCTTGCGGATATTGATTTGTGTTTACCGCTTTCACGAAATTGATTCTGCCAGTCTTGGCACTTCTGTAATACTAGGGAGCCCAGTCATCGTTCAAAGGAAGCGCTTTGCGTTCCTGATTGTCAAGATTGAGATGATTCCGCTCAATTCGCTCCGAGATGACTTGGGCACCTAGGTAGGCAGCAAAAACAGTGCAGGCTAGGCATGCAGTCACAACACATCAATTGTAGAGCGTTCACGTTTGTTCAACAAGTCCAAACCTTCTCCATCAATTAACCCACTTTAGGGAAAGAAGCACCACGGGAGTTCATGTACTAAGCCAAATTAGAGAGATGGCCCAATCATTTCCCATTAATTCTTCTCTGTTTCAAGTATTGGTCGACAAATACCCTACTTCCCTGACACGAGCAATCACATGGTGTACAGCCAATGCGAGTGCCATCAAGACAATAAACCTTAAATCAGAAGCTCAGCTTTCCTGAACGTTGACTCGGCTGCCGAAGCTTGACCCCCCTCGCTCAGGATGAAAAGTCCAATTAGATTGGATGGCTTGCTGAGACTGAGACTTGCTCTGCTTTGGGTTGACATAGCAGGCAGGCATGAAGTTAAGATCGACTGTGCAATTTAGGTTCCCTCTTGCTAGCGTTGTCTTGTCCACGTTGAGGGTTTCAAATTTTATACGCCACATCTTGGCCCTCACATTGCCTTTTCCTTCGTCACGAGGCTAATACCGTGCATCATCTCGTTTTCGACCAAAAGCAGAAAGTAGTTTCGAGCGAATAAACCGACAGAACTGCAACGTATTGTTTGCAAGGCAAGTGACCTTTCGAGATTATTAAGGCACCAACAGCTGTCAACGGGTCGCATATGCATGAATTTGACAAATCCCCGTTCCATCCAATCCGATGTTGATTCGAACAAGGCTGCGGTCGGTTTCCGGCTGCTGAGGCCTCCACAAGAGGCTCTATGACCGGTACGACAGAGATAAGCGCTGAAACGAACTGGTGACCGGAATGACCTGATCCGCCACCACAACGGGTCGCCTCGGCGGACACGCCCGGGGGCGGAGACTTGCTTATGTGTTTTGCAGCAACTTCACGACAATTCACCAACTCTCGTATCACACGTCTGATATGGCTTCGTCAGCTTCAACGACACGCGATATGGGCCTGGTACAGCCAGGCAGCGGTAAGGATTTTGATTGACGTAAAGACGAATCATCCTCGTGTGCGGGGATCGGAGCACGAGAACAACATAAAAAGTAGCATTCGACTGCGGCGAGATGCAGCGTTCGTGCGCGAACGGTCATTGACGGAGCACGGCGGACCGTCTGCATTGGCATGCAGGGCTCCTGTGTGATTCGTGGAACCAAGCGAGGTGATCTGGGCGGGCGCGGGAATGGGCCACTTCAGATAAACGTCCTGAGTGCTCTAGCCGATGACGGCAGTATCGCCGCTCTGCAAGGCCATGTCGCCACGAGTGCGCGCACTAGAAAGGAGCCAGAAGCTTTGGTGACACCGCGGGATGCTGGTCTGGGGAAATGTACCGCTTCGATCGAGGTCTCGGCAGCGCGCAATGACAGCTAGCGGCTCCATTCATCCATCCACTTGATAAGAGGTGCGGTTGGTATTTCACTACTGCACCAATGATTGATACTACGCATTGATATAGCGCCCAGACCGACACACCCCTGCCCAGATATGGCAGCTCCTTGTGGCACCCTGACGCTTGACCAGAGCGATGGACGGACGGCCCGTATCAGTGGGTACCCCCTTGGTGGTGGGAGGCAAGTGACCATGTCGCTATGCACACGCCTGGGACTCCTTCAAAAGGGCAGTCCACCCTTGGAATGAAGACCCTCTTTTGATCGTCGTACCTGCCGAAGCCTCCACATTCTCGTACCTCCATCCGCCTCTTTCGGCCAGAAGTCTCTGGGAGCAATTCTATCGCCATAGAGAGCAATTGCTTGGAGGACCACGACATCATGGCTGTCAATGCAAGCATTGGTCTTGCTGCTGACCCTCGTCTCTCCATCTCCGCCGACGTTGTCGGCTCATATCCCAACCGTGTACTCAAGACTCTTCATGACCCGAACGTGACGTTCGAAGAATATCTTCACTATGCCAAGCTCACACGTGCTGACGAGCACCGACTCTATGGACCGGGCAGCGAGTATGCTGCGAAGAAGACGGGCGTCTTTGCTCGGTTCAGGCCTGGCACCCAGAGCATGCTGGGTCGCTTTCCGGGCTTGAACAAAGAGACAAAGAACGACATGACCGTTGCTGAGAATGAGCACGGCACCCAGCTCCAGCACTTTGACAAGGAAACGCTCGAGGATCCTGAGAAGCGCCGGAAGAGTCTTACTGTCCCAGTAGAGGAACGCCATGGCGGCCTTGATACCAGCGTCATCAGTGACGAGGAATGGCTTACTGCTTCACGGGCTGCTCGAACAGCTACCTGGGGTGCAGTCTTCTACCTCATCACAACTGACATCTTGGGCCCATTCTCGGTTCCATGGGCTATGACTCAGCTTGGATGGGGCCCGGGCGTGAGCTTATACACCATCTTTGGCGTTCTCGCGGCATAGTAAGTTCACTTTGCCTTGTCAAAATAGTCACAGAACTAATCACAAAGCACAGTTCTGGTTGGCAACTATGGAAGATGTTTCTTGCTCTAGACAGTGATCGATACCCGATGAAGAACTATGGAGACATTGCCTTCCGTATCTTCGGTCAATGGGCGCGATACTTTGTCAACGTCCTGCAGAGCTTGCAATTCTTCTTGAACGTTGGCCTCCTCATTCTCAGCAATGGCCAAAGTATCAGCCAGCTCTCCAAGGGCAACCTCTGCTTCGTTATTTGCTTGCTTGTCGTTATGATTGCTGGCTTCATTGTTGGCCAAATTCGAACTCTGGCTAGATTCGGATGGCTTGCCAACATCAGCGTGTGGATGAACATCTTTATTATCGTTGCCACGTAAGTTGCATTGGAATATCCCAGTTTTACAGTCATCTAACGGGCTCTCCTACTAGGATGGGAATTGTCGCACATAGCAACCCCAATTACGTTGCTTCTGCCGCTTCATACCCAGATCTATTCAACACACTACCAAACGGTGATCCAGATGTCAATAACCCGCCTCCAATCTCGACGACTGGGGGTTCTCCCGCTGGACTTGCTTTCACTGACAACGTGAATGGTCTTATGCAAGCGGTCTTTTCCTACGGAGGTGCCACCCTCTTCACTGAACTCATGTCTGAAATGCGCCGACCATGGGACTTCTGGAAGGGTTTAATCTGCGCCGATGTCCTCATCTTCTGCCTCTACCTCTTCTTCGGCTGCTTCGTCTACGGCTACCAGGGCCAGTACGCCTTCAACCCGGCTTACCAGGGCATCGACCCGTACAGCTGGCAAACTGTCGGCAACGTCTTTGGTGTCATCACTGGTCTCATTGCTGCCTGCTTGTACGGAAACATCGGTATCAAGGTCCTCTACGCCAACGTCGGCCGCGACCTCCTGAACTGGCCCGTCCTTGAATCTAAGAAGGGCAAGTGGATCTTCGTCCCCTTCGTCCCCATCTACTGGGCCCTTGCCTTCATCGTCACTCTCTCCATCCCGCAATTCTCCAACTTCTCCGCCCTTGTCGGCGCTGCCTGCATCTTGCAATTCACCTACACCTTCCCGCCCCTCCTCATGCTCGGCTTCAAGGCTCAGCTCCACGCCATCCTTCCCGAAGAGAAGTTTGACCCCCAAACGGGTCGCGTTGAGCGCGTCGACAGCGGCTTCAAGCGCTGGATGCGTGGACTTCGCAAAGACTTCCTGGTCAACACCTGGGATCTCGTTTACTTCCTCGGCGCGGTAGTGACGGCGATTCTCGGCATTTACTCGGCAATCTACTCTATGGCCGTTGCCTACAACAGCAATCCGAACTTGACGGGCTGGGGATGTGAGTCTCCTACCGGATAATTGTACGGTTGAACAAATCACTAGAATCGAAAATCCCAATAAAAAAGAGGAAGGTGGGGAAGAGGTGTTTGTATGACCAGGGGGGTTTAGTGCCTGAGGCGGCTATTTGGGCAAGCATATTACTTTTTGCGGTTCATAATAGAGCACAAATATAACAAACTCATAATCACTCATGAATCTCTGTAGTTTCACAACCTGCCTAATGCACGCATTCACAGCCCAGTCAAAGCGCTGTTTCTACTCCTTGCTACCTGCCCCTTGATGTCCACTGTTTGTCTCCAGTCGTTGGAAATTGACTACTCGAATATGATCTCACATTCACAAGCACCCTCCCATCTAGCATTCAACCCACCAGCAGCGCGCCTCCATTCGTATCGATAATCGCTCCCGTCGTGTTCTCATCACGCATCGCATACAAATACGCCTCCGCCACATCCTCCACCCGGCCCACCCGCCCCGTCGGCAGCTTGGCGCCCATGGCCTTCAGCAACGCCTGCCGATCCCCCGGCAGCCCATCCCACAGCTCCGTCTCCACCGCGCCGGGGCACACAATGTTGAAGCGCAGCGGGGCATACTCGAGCGCCAGCTGCCGGCTCAGCATGTGCAGGCCGCCGTTGATCGAACCGCTGGCCCAGCCGGGAAAGGGCTTCTGCGTGACGGTGCCGCTGGTGAAGACGACGGAGGCGCGCGGGCCCGGCTGCAGGTGCGCCCGGCAGTGCTTGGCGATGAACATGGGCGCGAAGAAGCGCGTCATGCCGACCTGCTTGGCGTCGCTGACGCTGGCCGTGTCGAGCGGGGTCTGGACGAGCGGCGCGCCGGCGGTGACGACGACGTGGTCGAGCTTGTGTGCGCCGTCGTCCGTGACGCGCTTGAAGAGGGCGGCGACGTTGGCATCGAGCGTGGCCTCGTCGTTGAGGTCGGTGGTGACGCCGTTGAGGCGCGAGGCTGCGGATGGGTAGGCCTTGGTGAGGCGGGCGATGGCGTTGTCGATGCGCGTCTGTTGCGAGGAGGCGATGGTGACGCGGGCACCGAACTCGAGAGAAGCTTCTGCGACGCCGAAGCCCATGCCTGAGCTGCCGCCTATGACGAGGATGTGGGTACCCTCGAGCTTGTTGGTGTATTTCTTTTGGTCAGCCATGTTGGAAGAAGCTTGATAGAGCTAATATTTCGGACTCAAACTTTTCCACGACTGACTTTTTGTTGCTAGAATGGAGAAAATCTCGCCAGTGCTGTGGTGAGGAGACAACCAAGGTGAAATTTATATTCATGGTGAATCGAGTTCGGAGATCGTGGTTAGCGCGGACTTAGCACGGACTTAAGGCATAGTGACAACACTTGTGGAGCAACAGCGACACAGGTCTGTGTTGTTGCACGAATTTGGTCATTGTGCCTGTGATATGCGTAAACATGGAAAGAGCCCGTAGGAATCCTTGCCGCTTGCCTATAAGTCTTTCCGGCACGGACGGCCGCTAAATGGAGTCTAGCGCTGTGATGATCAACCAATGTGCAGTTATATTATCATTTCATCAATTATATGCGTGTCACTCACGCCAACGACTCCAGCTGGACAATACCTTCTCTTGCAGTGCAGCGTCTTCCAGATGCTTCATCAACACACACTCAATATGGGTGGACCGGACAGATGTTTCCAGTAAAAGTCAATCAAGACGCAGATACCGCCGATTCACCGTCCGTTTTCGAGTGCTTGGACATCGTTATGAATTTTGAAGACCGAGTTGCGAGAGTCCCGGACTAAAGATAAAGAGGTTAGTGAATGTCTGCTGGTCTTTGCGTTGTGCATATGGGTCTGTTGAGATATTCTTTTCGCTCCTCATAACAAGACACCAAGTGGTCGCCAAATTTCTGGCGACAGAGCGCCGCGGTTACAATTGGGAAAGCAAACAAATCCACTAACATGAAGCTTCAATAATAATCATGATCCTTATCTTGAACTATCCCCCCCCAAAAAAAGAAGAGATATCCGAATAGTCAAGGTTGACACGAACGGAGAGAGCTTGGCAGGATAATGACGCCCGCATAACCAATCGTGTGGCTATTCCCCAATATTGAAAAAGTCAAACCAGTCAAACTTTCCGAAAGGCAGAACAGTTACGGGAACGCAACCAAAGGTATCGCGGAATGAAGAACCGGAAAGGAATATCTCCATAGCGCCACTTACGGTTGGTCCCTGGGGGTATGCGCTGTATCAAGAAACGTAAATATCGCTCGCAGGGCAAATATATCCTTCAGTCTACTAGACTCGAACTTTGGTACGCGTCTGGTTTCGAGTCTTCTGCGGTAAATGCTGTCGTGTCAGCTGCACGGTTTATTAGATTGTATGATATCCTTTGTGATGTTGCACTGCAGATTAGCATCTTTCTTGTCCCTTGCTGTCGACGTAATTCCTTAATTGCAAAAAAGTAGCTTCAGCTCACAGGGTCAGCCAAAAAGACCTTAGGGTACTTTACACAAGCAGCGTTAGTAGGAGCGTCACGCAAGGTTATGAAGCGACACTGGTGGAAGATGAGGCGATTGTACAATCTCATTTTGGTCCACATCAAATACAGCGCAAGCTGTGCCGACAATGAAACAGAGCTGATAGAGGGTTTTCTGTAGCCCTTGTGACTGATCGCCACAGGCGAATCCAACCAGAGTTACCTGGAGAAGAGCAAAAGCTGCATCCTGCAAAGACGCTCTCGATTCACGCGTTCCTGTATGAATACGAATTTGTATCGTTCATCGCGAGGCAAAACCTTGGAATCAATTCTGTTCACCGTTTCAGCATGACATAACCAATGATCAAGTTCCTCAAGTTGCGCTATTTTCGGCAGCGTCTGCACGAGCGGGTTCAATAACAGAAGGTCTTCAGCCACAGGCGAGAAAAGGGTAGGCCAGGGTGGGTCCAGTCACCGTTCAATTGGACGTCTGGCTTGTTGTCTACGCGGCTCTGCACGTCAGTCTGCAACCGTTTGTTGGGTCGATATTAGCGACGGGTCTCTTTCCGTGATTATGACTGCTCATCAACACAGAGCACTGCCGTAAGGTTGAAACTTCGACTGTAGATTCATTATCCAATCTATGACATAATGATGCAAAAAGCCCGTAAGTGTCAGTGAAAAAATGGTCGGGAAATTGCCTGACTATGACCGCTTGAGCATGTCTTAGGGCGAAGGCTTCACAAAGTCCGCCACTGACGCAGGGTACCGAAGTGATCAGCCGTCACAGCAAGCTCGTCGATATTCTTAGAAAACGGACGGTAAGATCTACAACGGGGTTTCACGTTTCAACCTTCGGGGAATTGAAGGGTGGGGGACTTGGAGCCAGATCTCGGTCGTCGGAGCTACCGAGCCTTACTGTGGAGCCACCAGACCCAAGCTTTCCAACCTTTCACCACTGCTGTCGCCTGCCAACGTCAATGTCGTCGTCAGCGTAGGCGGGCAGAGCTCTTGTAAGCTTCAGCCATGATCTTCAATCTGGCTTCGGAGTGTTCGGCAAGGCAAGGTCCCGTCACGCTGCTCCGCCCTATCATGCCCCTTTCCGTACTTCGGCCCCGCAACTGAATGTCGGGTCCTTCTGTCTTTCAGCACTTTACGCAACTGCTCCCCCATTGCCTGAACGGCAGACTGAGCATCTGCCTTGTGCGGCATCGTACTTTCAGAGGACGCGTACGTCTTTACCGCCTCAGTAACCTTATTGCGTATTCGTCATGTAGGTCAGCATTCAGCTCCGAAGAATATATAGCTGGCCAAGATGCGCCAGAGCATTCTCGTCCGCATCCTCTCTGCTACCTCTTGAAAGTCATTTGGTTAGCGTCAGCTTGCTCTATTCTAAGCCTGTCCCCAAGGATCTTAACTATGTTTTACGAGACAACCTTTGCCGTCCTCGCGCTCGGCGCTCAACTCACGAACGCCCAATTCGGAGGACCAAACGGCGGCAGCGGAGCACCCAGTGACTTTTCAAGTGCTTTCAGCAGCGTTTTCTCTGGCAGTACACCGAGTGGATTCTCCCACACTCCTGCAACCACTGTCGTATCCGATGGATCTACCATTACCTCCGGTCCCTCAGTGACCACTGGAAGCTGGCCGTATGCTTGGCCATCACAATGGTCCTCTCTTTCCGGCTGGAATGGCTTCCTTCCTGGGGGTACAGCTGCCTCCAGCGACCGGAGTAGCGTCGCCAGCTCCTTCAGCAGTGACTGGAGCTCATTCTGGGCAACGGAGACGGCCTTGCCAAAGTCTTGTTCTGGCGCGGTTGACTGGGCAAGCGGCGGCATCGTGGCCACTAGCAGCGTCCCATCCGGTTGCTCGTCTGCCTTCTCCTCCGCATTCGCCTCAGTATTCCCCTCTGGTATTGGTCCTGGTGGATTGGGTGGTTTTGGTGCTGGCGGTTGGGGCCCTGCTGCCTTTGGTGGCCCGTGGGTTGGAATTGGAAACACCGCTCTGCCCTGTAGCGCCTGGCCTTCTGCGATCCCCAGCCAGTGGACCTCGTCTTGGCCAACGGACTGGCCCAGTGCTTGGTCCAGCGCCTGGCCTTCGAACTGTCCGACCTCTTCCGGTGCCAGCGCCGCGACAAGCACGACGATTTTTTCGGTGGTGACCCCAACAAACGGAACAAATAGCGGTCAGGCTGTCACTTCAACCGCAACTGAAGGCATTCTGGCAGCAGTCACAAGTCCCAGCTCGGGTTCATCGTCTAGCTCCAGCAGCTCTGCGGCTGCAGCTGGTCCGACTGGTGTCAATAAAGGTGTTCTGGGTGCGGGCGCTGCCCTCGGTGCCCTTGCTGGTTTTGCTGCCGTACTATAAGCGGCTTGGATTTTAGCTTGCATACGGACTTGGCGTCTTTTAATGCACTGATTTTGACCACGATCGTTACGTATAGACCTTTTGGGCTTCTGCAGCTATGGCTGGATTGTTAAAGTGGACGGAGGGGATAGGAATAACTCTTGGAGCTGTATACCCAAAGCATGGATTCTATAGCGAGATAAATTGTAAAGATACGATCTTTGACTTGGCTTTGTCGACAACATGCTTTTTGAATATTTGCCAACGTCTCTCCCGTACGCGTCTGGGTGAGCATTGCAGATCGCTGAAGGAAATTCGGCTATTCCGACATCACGAACTACGAGCGGATTTAGAATATCGTGGTCGCTCTGCCAACAGGCGCGTTATCCCGATTAGGAAAAATAGCAACTTAACGTCCTCCACTTCATTGAAAACCGCATTTCTATGTGGCCGGAGGATAGAACAATATTGTCGGTATCAGAACGGAAGGTGCCATATGATAGCTTTCCGGTTCATCAATGGCACGACTACACACATACGGGAAAGTCCGGAAACGACACATTGGACCCAGGTTCGATTTTAGCAGCCCCGAGAAGAACCAGACGAACTCTTTGACGGATGAGAAGATTGTCGATGTCACCAGTGATCTACAGCAACTCCATCTTACGAAAGAAGTGCCAGAAGAAGATAGGGGTCAGCAGCTAGCAGATCATGTTCTTACGTCCAAGGACGTCAACACAGCAGGCCGCAACGTGGGAAATAAAGAGTGCAAGGATGCACAATTTATCTCAAGAGGTGATGAAGAGCGAGAGAACTCCCCAGTGTTGAATAAGTTGCCTCGCGAACGCGGACCGATATCATACGACGATAGCAGTATAAAGACAAGCCAGACCCGGAAGGTTACACGCAAGCGACACATTGACCGTCACGTGCGTCAAGGCAATTTCAGACGCAATCAAGAGGTCGAAAGTGAGTCGTCAAGATCAACCAAAGACGAATGGTTGCAGGATCGAACACCTCATGATTCCTCCGAAAAATCGGTTCTGCTCAAGACACCAAATGCCCAATCGAAGAACCCGCCCAAGTCGACGCCCAGACACTACGAAAACTCAGGGAAATCATATCCATCACGCTCATCACCAAGACGGAGGAAAGAGCCAGTTATTCGAGACATCCCAGAGAACATAGCCCCACTGGCCGCTCACGCCGACGAGATCATCTCCTTCTCCGACTTCGCCACCTCCATCTCACCCTTCAACCTTACAAAAGTCACGGAAGCAAGCTACAGCGAAGTCTATCGACTCACGATCTCCTCCTCCACCTACTCCGAAAAGTCTCCCAAGCCCCGCGAACATACCACCGCAACCATCCTCAAACTCATCCCCTTACAACCCCCACCCCGTCCTCCGCGCTCTCGCAGCAAACTCGGCCTCAATCACAGCAACAATAATGACCGTCCGCCCCGCACAGACTTCATGTCCGCCCCACTCGCCGTTCGCTCCGAAATCCAGCTGCTCCGCCTCCTCGCGCCGATCCCCGGCTTCACACTCTTCCGACAGCTACGCCTGCTGCGCGGCGCCCCGCCGCCCGTCTTCCTCGGCGCATATGCGGCGCACCGGGAATTGCGGACCAGGCAGCTCCGGGCGGCAGGGTGGGATGAGGAGGCGGTGGAGCGAGAGTTTGGTTTTCCGGATCCGAGGGGCGAGGAAGAAGATGACGATAGGGACGAGGGAGAGGGGCAGGGGGACGGGGAGATGCAGAAGAGGAAGAAGAAAGGATGGTATGGCGAGGGGCAATGGTGGGCATTGCTGGAGATGGAGGATGCGGGCACGGATTTGGAGGGCTGGCGGGTGGGCGATTTGTTTGCGGTGTGGGACGTGTTCTGGGGCGTTGCTCTGGCCGTGGGGAAAGGAGAAACGAGCGTAGGATTTGAGCATCGGGATCTGCATGCGGGAAATGTGTGCGTGAGGGTGAGGGATGGTGAAGGCAGGAAGGAGGGCGAGAACGAAGAAGATGCGAGAGGAAGGGGATGTTTGAGAGCGACAGAGGGAGCTGATTTGGAGAGAAAGCTGGGATATACAGCGGTGGAGGTGACGGTGATTGATTACACGAATTCGAGGGCAGAGTTGTCGGAGGAGGAGACGAGGAAGTGGGGAGTGGAGAAAGTCGCATATAAGAATCTGGAGGACGAGCTGGATGTGTTTGAGACGCGGCCGAAGTTTGGGTATCAGTACCGAATTCCGCGATTTATGAGGGACCTGGTCTTGAAGGATGGCAATCCGGAAGCCGAGAGTCTGTCGAGCGAGATAAAGACGCGGAAAGTGATGAAGCAGGAGAATCCTTCTTGGCGGGAATATCATCCCAAGACGAATCTGCTATGGTTGCACTTTTTGTTATACGAACTGATGGACTGGACGAAGGAGGTACGCCGAGAGATTAAGAAGAAGAAATTGGCCTATGAGAAGAAAGGAAGCGTCAAGAAAGGCGCGGACCGGAAGGCCGACTTAGGATACAGACGTGTACTCAAAGAATCCGACCTTGAGGGCAAGCTACTAAAGGTGGAGAGTATGCTGACGCCTCAAGTCTTGCTAAAGTCATCCTTGGATAGCGTGGGCGACTTGGTTGAAGTAGCTTGGAGGGCAGGCTGGCTGGATAAGGACGATATTCTGGGCTGAGAGCGCCCAAACGCCAAAGAAAACTCGCATGTCGATTTCAATGTTATGATACCCCATAGATCTGGATGAATATAGATGCAAGCCTATGATATAAGGCCATTTGAAGAGACAATTCAATTTGTGCCCATGTATGAGAAGATTTTGATTTCAAGACGGGCCACGGCATGATATTGAACCACATCCGCCATTCTTCTGATTGGACTCGACCTACTAGATCCCCTTGCCCTGAACACGCCCTCATAAACAAAGTAAAATCAGTAGATAGGTAGGTTACTGGGTCTCGTCATTTTCTCCGGCAAGACCTCTGAACCAGGAATGTCCTCCCTTGAGAACGCCAAACGCTTCAACGGCTAAGAAAGCGCTATGCAAAGGCTCGGGCTGAACGACGGTTGAGAAAACAATACGGTAAGAAATGACAGGTGCCACCCAGCACACCAAATGGGATTCGATTCCTTACGCACCCACCCCATTAACTCTCTCGCTGCTACTTCGTCGACTATCCATCCTCGGACCCCGCTCCGGCGTCCCGGCCGGCTCGATGCCCTCCGCAAACCGCTCCATCGCAGCCGGTAGCTGCGGCGCCAGGATGTTGCTGCTGTCACTCCGGCGCTTCTCGCGACGCGCGCTTTTCGCGCCTGCACTGCCCTTACGCGTATGATTTTTGTTATTATTGGCCAGAAGCGTCTTGGCGGCGCCATTGCCATTGGCGTCCTCGTTCTGTGGCGCAAAGTCCTTCCATTTGCGCCAACCGTCGAAATCGATGAGGGCTTGCATGCAGCCCCATTCTTTGACCTTGCGCTCGAGCCAGACGAAGTTGACGGGCTAGGGAAAAGGAAGTCAGTATAAGTGTAGGAAGTGTAGAGAATGTTGAAGGGGCGAAAGGGTAAACCTACCTTGGTCAAGAAGTCATTGCAGCCAGCAGCGAGGGCTTCATGACGGTCGCTCTGGAGCGAGCTTGCGGTCAAGGCGACAATGATGACAGGGCTCTTGAAGAGACCAGACGACTTGGTGAGCTGATCACTTTCGTCGAGCTTGCTGGCCTTTCCTGGCGTTTCCCTATCCTGCTCATCCTTTACCCCGTTTGTCGAAAGGTACCCATTCTCATCTGATGAGCTTTGACTCGCGGATTTTCGAAGACCTGGAGTGCCCAAAACACCAACGCCATTAACGCGTTCCAGTCTTCGTATTTCCTTTGTTGCTTCGAGACCGCTCATGATGGGTAGCTGAATATCCATCAAGACTAAATGGAAACCTCCACTTCGCCATTTTGTCACGGCCGCCTGACCGTTCATGGCTGTTTGCCATCTTACTTTTAGCCGCTTCATAAACGCTTCAAGCAACTTGAGGTTGATGTGATTGTCCTCGACGATCAAGCAATTGATGGGTGGGACTGATGAATCGATTAACGGCGGCGATAGAGCTGCACCAATATTTGGAAGGCGTCCTTCGCTATCTGAGGGCATATGCGCTTTTGATCCATTTCGACGTGACATGCCTAATGGTCCACGCCGTTTTGTTCTTTTTCCTGGGTCAGGGGAGGCCACGCGATTAGCGGGAAGGCCGTTCGGGGTAGGGGGCGTCGAGCCCGCTTTCGAATTGGTAGGGGGTGCTTCGGGCGCTGGTGGTGTGGGAAGAGGTGGAGGGTTGGGGACACCGGATCGATCAGAGGCCACGGATTCGGCGTGAGGGCGTGGCGGGCGAAAGGATGATGTCGACGGGCCGAAAGTTGACCCTGCTGCGGCAGGAATATTCTGTAATGTTGGCGACGCCGTTTGTTGGCGTGTAGCTTTGGGTCGAATGTGTCGATTGTGGACACGCAAGGTGCCGCCGGGAGAGGGCAAGGGAGGAACCTGACCCGTGTTAATGACACTCATCGCTCGAGTCATGTCATGAGTCTGTACCGAATGATGATTATCGAGTGAAATAGACGAGTGAGTACTGGGAGCGACGACGGCGGGCATTGGTGGAAAATAGCCATTACCGTTTTCCACAGGCCGATGATGATCCTCGTTGTGATGTTGAGACAGGTGGTGGCCTGGAGATGAATGTGGGGTATGTCGTTGAGGTATGCAGATGACAAGAGCTTCGTCTATGGTCTGACCACCGGAATAAAATGCGTCCAATGTCCTGCACATGTCTTCGTCTGGTTGTAATATGCGTTCCTTTGGTCGCTTGCTTTGGCTATGAGTCCTCGGATAGATCTTGATGTCCACGTCTGGGGCATCAAAGGTACGACCCAGAGAGTTGCCATATTTCTTGAGAATGGCATCCCTCACGTCGTCTACCAAGTCATCTTCTCGTATTTGCACCTGTGTAGCAGACCCTCCTTGTCTCTTAACCCATATTTTTCTGTACATTATACTCGCCATATTGGTAGCTGGACCCGGAATGAAGTAATCTACCGCGCTTGACGGTTCCGTGTTCAGATGTGGTTGTGAGTTGCTGGCTAGTAACGTCTTGATGATCTTGTGGTTCGAATTGTGCACCAAGGATTGACGCCGCGTGGGCTCGCTGGGTCTTGGCTTTGCTGTTGGCGGGTCGGAGGATGCGAGAGACAAGGCTCGATCACTGTTCGGCGATCGGCCTTGCGAAATATCGTCTCTTATCTGAATTGCATCCTGGGCTTCCGGAGTAGCGCGCTCGACGGTCAAGGAAGGGTTATCATGGAGGTCGGGAGCAGACAAGCCAAGGCCAGCTTCGCTGTTGGAGGAGGCAGAAGTCAGAGAGGGCGGTTCGGGCGTGGTCTTCAGGGAGTTCCGCTTGGAGGAGAGGTTGGGCTTGCAGTGGAGGTCGGAATAGGAAGCGGAGTTGATTGATGGAGGAGGCAACGGTGGTTGCGGAGAAGGCGACTGACGAGGCTCGGGCAGCGGCCGAGGCGGCGCCTTCTCGGTTCCAAGCAACTTCACTCGCGCATGACTGATTTTCCTCTTGAAGTCGAACATGGACATGGTCGACGACAGTGGAGCAGCAGGTGCAGGTCAGAAGACGGTGCTTCTCGACAGAACCAAGCCTCCTCAGGCCTGCTTCGAGGCCAAAGGGCTACCTCGCCGCTCCAGTGATCTCCGATCGCGATGACAGGCGTTGGGCGGGCAGCATCGCTCGATCGCTCCGCTGCACACAACAGCAGAACAGCCTGTCAGGAAGCGGGAGTCCGGGATTGCAGAGCAGCGCGCGGGCGGCAGAGAAGCGCGTCGCAGCATTGGACAATCTCCCTCAAACCGGCTCAAGTCGACATCTCGATCGTGGCGATGGCCCTCGATCGCTGCTTTCACCGACTACGCCACCCCTGCGCACGACTTGTTCTTTTGCGCCCCTCATCCAGCAGGAACATCAGGAACTTGGCCTCTCATCATTTCAGTGTAAAGTTGATGGAGCCACGTGCGGCCAATCCCAGACTCTAGATATCACAGCACAAGCCACACCTCACGCTGCCACTGCTTTGAATATTGTGGTGTTGTTAATGATTTGCCGGCAGATCTGCGTTAGAACGAGAGATCTCACGCGTCGAGCTGCCTTCAGCCACAAGCATGATTATTTGCATAAAACCCCACCAAACACGTTATCATAGGAATAAATCGGATGATGCTGATTTGGCCGTAACCCATGTGCCAAGTGCTTTATGCTTTCCTTGCCACCACACATGGCCATGCACCTCCGCTTTGTCCTGCCCTTCCAATTTGAAGCATCACATTGAAGCAATGCGATGATACAGTGGGCAGCTTTGACATTTATTACAGCACCTGCAAATCGTTTGGAGAGGAGATGGCTAGCCACGTGATCATTTTATCTTCTGAAGGGTGGAGAAAGTGCCGCTCTTGGCATGCCGCTTTGTCA
This sequence comes from Bathelium albidoporum, assembly GCA_021031095.1. Classification (NCBI taxonomy): domain Eukaryota; kingdom Fungi; phylum Ascomycota; class Dothideomycetes; order Trypetheliales; family Trypetheliaceae; genus Bathelium; species Bathelium albidoporum. Next base: position 52,245 of record JAGFVP010000188.1, read on the forward strand.
GCTAGGCACAAAGGACGTGCAAGCGTATCAGGCAGAACCCACGACAGCCATTCGACCCAATAGGGTGAGTCTTCAGAACGCGCGGTAGCATGCATAGTGGCGTCGTTCTGCCGTTAGACGGATATCGGTTAGTAGGCAGGAGCTATTCCTTGGTTTCAGATTCCCAGAAACCAGCAGCATTTGTGCTCGGCAGAGCTCGTCTAATGTCGGTGACAATACAAGCATCACATTTCTAATGCAAAGCTTCAGTGAGCAAGCGCTCTTCTTGCTGATTGCGTCGTATTGGAGCTGCTCCGTCTGCTTCCGTGAGGCTGTTGAAAAGGCTGTAGTCGATCCATGCACGTTATCTGTGGCTGCTTATTAACTTTTCTTTTGTTTCTCAAGGCTCCGAAAATCGCTAATATTGTCATCTCCCGCTCCCCATCCCTGACCAAAGGCTCAAACAGACTATTGATGGTTTTTAGAGAAACCTTTTCAAGTTGCATTCAGAGCCAGTCGTTCTGCACGAACAGGACGTTTCAAGATATACGTGCCGCACAGCCGCATCTGTGTAGTCTCCTTTGAGCAACCCTCCGAACTCTGCAACAATGCAGAGGCGCGAGATGCATCGATCAAGCGGCACAGCTGTCACAGCATCCCAAGCATCCGCATACAGCGCCTTCAGCGTCGGGCAGGACCCAACTCACCAATCGCTTGCACTCCTGTGATCCGTTTTCGTTGATCTCTGTACAATGCACGAGAGAATGCTTGGCTTTCCCCGGTGGGGGCTGTGTGTTCCAGCTGGATGGGGGCCAGTGGCTATCCGTACGACTGTGCAACATATAGCCTCAGCCGTGTCCAAGCCAGCACCTTGTGTAGAGAGTCACACAATCATATATCTACAAGTCAAGGCAACCTTTTTCCTTGCTCTTCTCATGCTTTGAATTTTACCATCACTCATTCTTTTTTTCAAAATCACGCTCGCTTGAATTGATCCATAGAACGGCGACGATGTCGTTTCTCCCCACACCTCCTGCTACTCCGCCTCGCAAAGTCAAGCAGTGGGATCCTGTAGCCACCCTCGGAATAGACAATGATGACTACGGCAATAGCTTTACCTGTCTGGGTTTTGTAACAGACAAAACTACCAGAAGAGTTCGTCGCTGCCGACTGCCTCCCGCCGTTGGGGGTAAATCGGAAGTGTATGCCATTCTCGAGAACCTCGCCTTTTCTACACCGGACTTCCAGGATATGAAGGCGCCTCTTGAAAAGGCTGCTTATGCCGGACTTTGTGGGAGATGGCATCGGGACAAGGACACCCAAGCACACATTAAGTGGACCACAGGCCAATGGAAGAAGCGTATGGAACAAATCACCGTCCATGCTCCGGAACCTAAATCCGTGCAACCGTCACCACTCAATTACATTTCAAGCACCATTGAGTTATCAAAGGAGAGACCTAAAACTGACGAAGAAGATCTTGAGCAAAGACTTCAAGCTTTACAAGGACAAATCGATCAAGGATTACGGATAAAGAGAGACGACCTAAAGAATGCGATAGACATCATGCAGGATGCACGAGCGAAGCTGATAACCACCGTCCGAGGTCTGAAAGATGAGAAAGACCGGCTGCAGCAAGGCTTTGATAAGGTTTCCCGTGAGAACACGGTGCTCAGTCAGGAGGTGGCAAAGAAAAATCTGTTGCTTGGCGAACAAGTGCAGCATGCAACTGCTATGCGAACTCTGGAAGAAGAGAAGCATCATCTGAAGGAAGACCTCGACAAAGTTTCTCGTGAAAATGAGAAGCTCAATCATAACATAGAGAAGAAAGATCAACTCCTAAACGAACACGCGCAGCAAGCAACTGCCATGCGAACTCTAGAGGAAGAGAAAGGCCGGCTGCAGGAAAGTTTTGAAAAGATATCTCGTGAGAACGAGAAGCTCAAGCGCGAGAGAGAAGAGAAGGACCAACTGCTGGATGAAGAAAAACAACTTGCGAACGCCAATCGAGACCTCAAGGTCGAAAGAGATCGATTGCAAAAAGGCCTCAATGAAGTATCTCGCGAGAATGAAAAGCTCACTCGTGAAATCGGTGAAAAGAATCACCTGCTTGAGAAACAAGCGCAAAGTGAAACCGAGCGAGAAAAGGTACAGCAAGAGCAGCAAGAACAGAACGCAAAACGACGCCAAGCCGAAGATCGCGAAAAAGATGAGCACTACAAAGCCCAACTGGCGAAGGAGCGAAGGTCCAAGCAGGCTGTCGAGGATCAACGACTTGCTCTTGAATTGGAACTGAGAAACGAGCAAACGCTGAGGGCTGAGCGGGAGCGTCGATTCCAAGCTGCAAATCGACAAGTTCAGGCCGAGAAAAACGAAGTCCAGCAACGGCTCGAGAAAGAAGTGGCCGAGAGGCACAGACTACAGCGCGTTCTGGAGGAGCAGCAGACCCAGGACCAGACCCTTCAAGAAGACCTTCAACAGGAAAGAGTCAATTTCAGAAAGCTCATGGAGCTGCACGACCGCGAGGGCATCGCCTTCGAAAGGCTGCAGGAGCTGTACGAACGGGAACGACAGCAGTACCCCAGGCTCCAAGCAGCCTTCCATTCGCTTCGAGAAGACCAGCACCAACTGCTGGAAGAGCATGACCGCGTGCAGCGAGAACTCCGGCAGGTATATCAAGATTCTTCGGATCGGGCAAAACGGCAAAAAGTCTGGACATCACTGAGAACGTGTGTCCAGCGCTTGATTTCAAGGCGGACGCAGGGCTTCTGATCGAAATTCTTGTTAATCTCTGGAAGTGGAGTCAAGGTGGTTGCGGGGCCAGGCGTTTGGTCTCTGTCATGGGCAGATCTCTCTGTTCTTCCTTTACACGTCCACTTCAGCGTTCTCATTTCCTTACAACGACTCCAATTTCCTGCATTCAGCTCTTTGCTTTCTTGTACAATATCATGGCCACAGTATAGTGTACGAAGGCGTTACTTCCGTTGCATCGGGAATTCAGTACATTTTATTCACAAGTATGCGTTCTACTACAAGTCATGCAACTGACAAGAGATCGCTGTACAAGAAGCCAGCACGGGTGCTTAGTTTCAGCTTGCCATGAGCGGCAATGTGTCAACATAGTGGACGCATCATAACGACATGCCACCTCAATTGTATGGCTATATGCGATCAACTCGAAAGGGTGGCTGGACGAGCCGCCATATCAGCATACTCGTCTACGACCAAGTCGTGACGACAAATAATTGGTGAATTCGCAGCTACCTGATTGGGTGTCTCAATGCTGAGTGAGGATCGAGGATATGCGGCTCTATTTCAGTCGCATTTTTGCGACCCATGCATCCATGCAAGGCAATCATTGCTTCCGTCTTGGGCTTAGCAGGTCTTTCCTGCTGTTTCGCGACCCATGCATGATTCCGCCTTGGGGTCTTACCTATCATTATAAGTGAACTGGAAGTCCGGTCTGAGCATTAGATATAGAAGATATTGAACAAATGACTGTCTTCTGTTTCTTGTCATTCTTTCAACTTATGACTGAATCATGTTATTGCCCACATTGAGGTCGCTACTCCGAATTGCCGGTATAATCTCTTGAACAGGATAGCCAATCGAGTTGTGCTCGCAGATATACAGGCCAAGCTCGGTATCTATGTGCACCGAAATGGCTGCACAGGTCTTGCCCCAAACCCCTCCAGCTCTACCCCAGCTGGGACGAGACCAAATCTGGAACCCAGCTGTTGTTTTGAACATCTACAACGCGCAATGTGATGACAAGTTTACATGCCCCAGCCACAACAATGAAGGTAAGAGATGCAGCAATACGGCAGCTCCCGAACAGATGAACAAAGGCGAAGAGCTTGTGGAGCGGCTCGCCTTCAGCAATCCGGTGGGGCCTAACATAGAGCAGAAGCTCCGACAAATAGTACTCTTGGTGCTATGCAATCATGGTCACCGAGATAAGCCTAAAATATGTGACGAAGTCGTGAATCAATGGATGAACAATATTCGAGTGGCTGTCATGACGATATGCAGAGAATACCAGTCTGCAGCAGAGAGGACCCTTGTCAAGCCCCATGTTCGGCCGCATTCGGATCCCCGGAGCCCAACGCTCGAGGACGTACTAAACCTTCCACATGGCTCCAGGACTGAACAGATGCATCAAGCTCAGGAGCGGGGACGGCGGATGGTCTTTTGGGGAATTGAGGAAGATTATCGTCGTCTTCTCAACGATCTTAGGAAAAGAGACGAGCAAGTCGCGCACTTGAGATGGAATCTCGAAGAGCAGAGAGAAGCCTTCGCTGAGCAGCGTCGAGAATGGCAGATCGAAGGTAAACATGACCTACGACATACCAATGGCGACACACCTCGAGCAAGACAATCTCACGACGTCCTTGATGCTGGGACAAGTCCAAGGCGACTTGACGGGGATCATTACCGGGAATTTAGAGAAGGAATCAATTTTCAAGGAGCAGTCACTGCGCGAGAACCAGAAGAGCGCATTACGCAAGAAAGGCTGATTGATGAGCTTCAAAGAGAAAAGGAAGCAAAGCAACAGCTGCGCGACCTTCTGGCTCGACAGAACGGGGACCACGAGCAAGAACTACAGCGAATGCAGCAACGCGCCGACTGGGCCCAGGAGAGGGAACAGCTATTGCGAGAGCATTGGTCTCGCATTCAACTTGATCTGCGACAAGCGCAACAAGAGCTAAGAAGGCAGTTCAGGGATGCGAATGACGATATCGCTCCGCCTGAACTGCCCCCTGCTCCTCCCGTGGGTCGTTTCCGCCGCTGGATTGCTCGCTTGTTGTTGGAATAATTTGTTTCCAATTTCTGAATTCTTGGATTGCGAGTGGTTTCTAGGATATCCAGGGAGCGTGCACTGCCTCAGTATTACCTTTCGTTGATGTTAGGGGTAGATAGATGTATTCTGTTCTAGTAAGCGAATCATCTGAAAAAGATGTTCCAAATTCCGGATGAGGCTTGCGAAGAACAACAACCCGACCTGTCAACCAGGCACGTGCTAGAATATTTAATCCCCGATAACTCTGTCACTTGGTGGCGCCAGTTCTTAACTGTACAGCACGTATTGACCCTGACTCCCGCTAAAGCCATGGCTAATCTCATATATCCAGCACGACACACCAATCCTATTACAGCAAGAGCAAATTGGGCCAAAGTCACGTGACAGCCCACCTTTTTCTACCGCCACTCTTCCTCGACACTTCCTCTTCTCTCTTAGATAGTCCACTCAATCAATTTACAATTCACACCTGCGTTTTCTTCCTGTGCGCTTTCTAATACATCCGGTCAGACCTACGGAGACGAATGTGGTATCACAAAGTAATGAGATAGATTTCGTTATTCAGGGAGCACATCATTATCAGAACGGAATTTCCATTCCCTGTTTCTCGAGCTCTGAGTTCAAAGGAGTGTATATTTGCTCAAATGCCAATCTGCTAAACCTCTCGTCATAGCCATATCTCAACCAACAGTGCATTTTGCAGCTACGCATTGGAGTCCATGCACTGGCTTCGGACAATTTCAGAGTAGCTTCCATTCCAATCCACCACCAGACTTTTTCTCGCATTGATACTAACCATGGATCAGCACATGATAGAGAGAGCGAAGGGTAAAAACGCACAATCTTGCCAGTGCCACATCCGCGTGCCTTATTGCCTTCTACTTGACAAACATCGTGATCCTTAGCACAGGCATGAACCTGAGCCAACAAGAGCGCAAAGGTGAAGGTGGAGAGGAGAGTGAACTTCATTGTCCTTATTGTTGAAGAGGTAACTTCTTGAAAAGACTATCGCGGCTGAAGTTTGGAGCGATGGACCGAGGAAGAGATTAAATGTGTAGACGTGTGGATGATGATGAACAAGTTCTTCAAAGAGAAATGTGTAGGTCCTTTTATAGCGAGGTTCGAATGACAAAATGGCAGCGACATGTCAGTGCAACACGACTGAGGGCTCAGCTCCGGGGCTATGGACGGCAAAGTTGAAAATCATTCATGCCGCCAAATCCTTTGTACGACCGAATTCTTGATGCCGTGAAACCGGCCGTGCTGCTGTGTATACTAGCAGGCGACTGAATTTGCCATGAGCAAGGATATCTCAAAATTGGCATTCCAGCTTGTAGCGTTTAGTGTGCTGTTGTAGTCAAAGCATTAGTCAAAGGCTGGGGCTACCCTGAAAGGCGGGCAATAGATTGAACCCATGGCTCACCCGACCTCTCGGTCAGCAATTCCAACCTTTACCACAAACCGTCGTGTCTTAGTTGAGCTCTTAAGCAATCGACTTACAGTTTAGCTAGGATCATATACATCGGACTTGCTGTATGAGAGATCAGATAGTCTTCATCCTACAATAGATCCAAAAACGCACTACAACGCCAATCAAAGGAAGGAAAGAAAAACAGAAAAAAGAAAAGGATACTCCAGGGAAAAAGACTTTCCCAGCCATCACTGATGCGCATGAATTCTGTCGGGTGGTGTGGACAATATCGGAAACATTCGTCTTCAGTTAGTCCCAAACAAAGGTTAATTAGCTGCGGAGAAATTCGACGCCTCTTACTCAATTAGCGTAGAAAAGCTGAGCAGGTGCCGCGTTGGGCTTCAGGAGTTTGGTCGTGGAAGGCTGAAGCATCTAGCCAAAGAGGTGAATTAGCCGCATGAATTCAGGCTTGTCTTAGGTTCCTGTAGAATACTATTCTCTGTTCTGACCATTGTGCCCCAAATTAGGCTCTGAAAAGTCGTCAGCCTTCTTTCACCTCGCGTGCGACTCGAACATGAATCTCTCAGAGATCCATGGCAGATAGGAAGAGTAGTTGTAGACTTGGACACGGATGATTAGACAGAAATTCAATCATCATGATTGATGTCATTGATGCCTCTGCAAATTAAGCGAGCATTTGCGCCTCAGCTCCTTACCTAATAAATTCAATATGTATGGATTGGGGACGCGACGGTTGAAGAATCCGAGGATTCCAGACTGCGCCTCCTTTCTACGCGTCTTTACCGCAATCATGTGACGAAAAATTTGTTGTCCGCCTTGCTTGTTGTTGGAATGCTTTGTTCCCTTTGTTGTACTTACTTTGTTTTTACAATATTCAAGGGAGCGTGTACTGATTAATCATTAGCTTTTGTTAGTATTGGAGTAGATGTAGCAAGTGGATCATCTAGAAATCGTGTGAGTGACTTCCTAGCTTCACAGGATGAGGCTTCGGAAGAACAGGCAGCGTCTCATCTTCTTAGAAGAGCCCACTTTGCCAACCAGACGCGTATAGACTTCGTACTACTATTACAATGGCTGCAACTTCAGCCTTTCCAACTTCTCCATCGTCGCCTCCACCAACGCGGATTCTCGTTCCAACATCTCCTCCACCTCCGCAACCTTTGCCTTCCTAAATGCCGGCGCCACTCTCACCCCACCACTCTTATCCAGTTGATCTCCATGACTTCCGCCGGTCGGAGCAGCCTGCTCAGTAGCATCCTTAACCACATCCCGACCCTGCTTCACTAGCTCTCCCGTCAACTTCTTCACCTCCTCAAATCGATCAATCAACCCCCGCTCATCTCCATCCTCCCCTCCCTCCCCCTCCTCCCTCAACGGCATCAACATCTCATCCACTCCCTCCACCTCCCTCCGCCACACCACCTCCTTCGCACTCAGCTCCCTTCCCCCCAACGCGCCCAC